>JASDQU010739147.1:30225-40365 GCA_032191745.1 Picea mariana
GCAACAACATCCATCACCATCGGCTTGGTCTTGTATCGGAAGAGGTTCTTGCTCCATGAGGTAATTGGTCCAGGTATCATGGTATGTGTCACTTTTGATCATTGAAACCTTTAAATATATGCATCTGATTCCTTTTATCTCTAACAACTGCTTGGATCTTACATTAGCCCACTTGCCCATGTTTGGGGAGATTGATAGGGTGCCCTAGCAAGCCTGTGCCCATAGGTCTTGGTTTTCCACTGGGGGGATTTCTAAAAATCCATCGTCCGCTCCCATCATAGCACCACTATTTCATCTCATCTCCCGCTCATTTATCCCATTCCCCTTGTCCAGGCATTGGGTTGACCTACTTGTAGGATTGCACCTTATCTCATGGGAAGAAGGGGCTAAATACCCAGAAGGTAAAAGCAACTGGTCAAAGACAAAAGCCTAAAAATGAAACCTCGAGATGCTTTGCCCAGGGATCCCCGAGAAGGCAATAAAAGGCCTCTCAGCAAGAAACAAGAGGGACCCAAAAAATAATAAACAAGACCTAGTCAGAGGATAGGGGGTCTCATCATGAGCCAACCTTCTCATCTCTATGAAATTACTTGTGGGTAACACTGTCAACTCTTGTCACCATGCCAAGGCAGTGTCCTCTGGTCAGCCCTTGAATAAAAAGAAAAAGAAGAAGAAAAAGCAAATAAAAGAATAAAGGCAAGAAGGGGCTTGGAAAAATGCATCCATGACAGGTACAACTCGCCTTCTACAAAGGCACCCACAGATAACATTATTCATCTTGGGCCTTCACTGCACCCACATGTTTGGACATCCCCTAGCCACATCACCTCACTTACATGGCTTGGATGAAATCTTCCTAGAAACTTTCATTTTCTTGTGGATACTAGCCCAATAGGATGTCTTGTCTTTTTCTCCGATCTTGTATTGCAGGTTTCTGTAATGTCTTTAAGCTATTGACTGATGTACTAGGGTTTTTATGCATATGTTTAATAATATTGATGATGAAATGTGATTAAAATTGCTATGATCCCGGTGACTGATGAGCCCATGGAGGGCGTATCTTTTGATGTGCAGGACCATGCCCAGTGGACAGGTACCATTTGGATCGGTACACATGGGGAGATCACCAGTTCGGACCTCCATGGGGCTAGAGAGCCCACCAAATGGATGTTGAGACCCCATCAAGGGGTAGAGACAGGATGGAGATGGATCAGGGCTTTTGCACCGAAGAGGAAGAGGATGTTCCATCAGAGGCACTCCTAGACCTGGAGGGAATCACCCCTTTTCAGTGGAACACCATCCTTGGAAGGCTTGGGACGTCTCCATCTTCACCATGATGTCATCTAGCTTCATGGATGCTTTTGGAGGCAGACTGGGCAGCAGTGGCACGTGTGGCATGTTGGAGAGGCCCCTGGGGGGATAACGTTTTGCTCCTTGGTGTCTCATTTGCCCTAGAAGGGGCTAGTGCCTCCCTTGAAGGGGATTTTACTCCCATTTTTACTTGATTAGGGATTTTTACTTAGCATTTAGTGTAAAAACAGTATGATTTTGACATTATGGCCTTGTCGACCTTTTTATGAACTAAAAAGTAAAATTAGGTCATTGATACACTATATATTGAGGGTTTTGACTCTCATTTTATCATCATCTATCACTCACTCATTAGTGAGGTCTGATTTTTGCACCCCATTTGGGTTATTGGCTGAATTAATTGATGGGCACTTGTTGACGGAAGACTTTTTGGCATATTTTTGGCATTTCTCTTGAAGGAAGGTTTACAACTATGGTTTGCATGCTATTTCATGGTGATATGTAAGTGTTTTTTCTGCAAAACTTCTTGATTGAATGGTTGTAGTCTTAAATTCTTGCATATATTTATAATTTGTTGATCAAAAACCCTAGGTGACAAGCACACAAGTAGGTCCTTGTCTCAAGTCCCCTGATTGAGAAATCTTTATCCATTGAAGAAGGAAGAGAGAGCCTAGGCATAGCTACACTCTCATTTCTTCTTCTCCCTGAGCTAGCCATACTATCCAGAAGCCAAAGAGAGTGAGACGTCCTTGGACTAGTCCTTCTACACCAGGGTCGTACCATTCTAGGGTTTGCTGAAATGACCTTGCTATAGAAACACCTTGCCTCTTCAAACCCTCATGATTTGGTTGTCTTTGCGTTATCTTTAGCTAGTTTTTTTTCCAATTTGATCTAAAGAAGGAGAAAAGAGAACGAGGCCTTGCTTTAGCAACACCGGAGTGGGCCTCTCTCCCCTAGAGTTTTGTTTCTGAAGCCCTGCCATTGCAGCACTTCAGAACCCTTCCCTCTAGTCTCTAATCACCCTCCTTCAACTCTTGCGTCCATCACTTGTTGACTCCATTAACCCTAAGGCACTGATCTCCAACCTCAAACGTTGAAGTGAAATTGATCAAACAACTCTCAAAACTCTTTGAATCTTAAACCCTAACTACACTAACCCTAGCCTAGATTAACCTACTAACCCTAAGTTGTTGACGTCATCTTTGGTTACTTCATCTTTGATGCAACAACATCTTGTTTTAAGAGAAATTGAATGGTGGTTTAGGCATTAATTGAATAAAGTGTTGATTGGTTATCTTGAATGCCACATTGTTCCAATATTTATTGGTGAAGTGTTATATCTTTTCATTGCTATTGATAAACATTGACTTCGTCAACATTTATTGCTACATTGCTAATATATATTTATTAGATAGTCTTATGAAGTACTAACCCATTGAAATATAGCTTGCATATATTAGTTTTCTATTGCTTTGTTCCAGACAGGTGTTCTTCATTGGGGATTTACTTTGTTCTTGGTTGTTTAGCTGGGACAATTTGTTTTGGTGGTGACTTGTGAAGGGTGAAATCTTAACTTTGTCCTTTTAGCCTTTGCCTCTTCAAAACCACAGGTCACTGGGGACGTCTCCCATGGGCCTAACCTCCCTAAAGAGAAATAACCTCCCCATCGTGTTGACATTGGGTGGGATAGGTTCCTGTTACACCAATTTCGCCTTCCATATTATAGCCTATTCTCCTAGATACAAACTATGCGATAAAATTTTGGTGCCGTTGCCGGGGAACACTGAGTCAATTCTCCTCAAACGAAAAATATTTTTGGTAAGCCTTGCCTCTAGAGTTTTATCTAACAAGCTTACCTAGCGACTCCACTAGGGTGTTTTCCCTTATCCTTTGATAGTTTCAGGCAAACTATCTGGCGACTCCACTAATTTTTCAGGGTGCCACCTTACTCTCAAAATCTATGATATTTCCAAGTTATGGGATCATGGCACACTGGGAACAAATGTATCCGAGTATTGATTTCAGAAATTTTCAAGGATACCCAAATTACTTTGAAACAAAATGGCTAAACAAATCGCCAACATTTTTGGGCCTTGCAACTCCTCACATCATAAATTTTTTGGAGTATTTGAGTGAGATAAAGTTGGGAGGGGAGGATGCTCTTATAAAATTGTTCTTACTCACTCTCCCATCCTACTTACAAGATCATTTTAAGAGTTGTTGAAAGGATAGGGGTATATCATCTTTCATACACCTCATTAGTAGGTTTATAGGCCTTACTAAGCCACATTGCCAAACGTATGAATATGTCCTTCAAAACCTCATGGTAGCCTTAGATGACAAAGGATTCACCACTGAGATTGTAGAAGATCTCAGGGGGGCATATCATGATCAATACCAAGAATCCTCTAATATAAAAGATGAGGTTTATGAAGACCATTATCAACCCCTTGAAGAGGAGCAAGACCTCTCCCATAATCCAAGAGAATGCAGTGAAGATGTAACTAAAAAGGTGGATTATGAGGATGAAGCACCAGTAACCACTCCTCCATCCGACAAATCTCTCCAAGATCCTATTCCATCTACAAAAAATGAAGAGAATGAGATAAGTTATTTTCCTCTCAAAATTTTTGATGATACCTTATTCTATGACTCAAACAATGAAGAAAAAATGGAGCCCTCGGACAAACTAGAAGATGATGAAGCTCCTACACAGGAAGGAGCGAGAAAGGTGAGCTACTTCCCTTTCCAAATTTTTAATGATTCTCTGTCTTATGATGTGGAAAGTGAAGAAGTTTCGGATGTTTTAACCCCTTCATGTTGTGATGAAGATAATGACTTTGTTGAAAATTTTGATGAATTCATACATGTCGGGAAACGTAGATGGGATATGATTGGATATGATGTCGATCCCATGTACGACATTGATGGTCCTTTCCAAAATTTTCCTTTGCATTTATCACATGAAGTTACTAATGATTTTGACATTTGGCAATAAGAACCTGACTCTATTAAAACACCCAAGGATGACTTGATGCTACGCTCTCCGATTAATTTTCGGTCATACCCTGAGGACTTTGATGACTATCCATATGAGCACTTAGATTTATCCTATGAAGAAAGTTATCAACCAACGTTATGCTTAGATGTTGATAAAAATGAGAAAGTTACTTCCCTCAAGCAGGATGCTTGTGATAAGATTTTCCACCCCCCTTTGATCACTTTGCCTCACTATGTCACCAAAGGTGTGGTTTGGAAACATGTCCCTTATCCCAAGTCTCCTGTAATGAAAAACCTCATTCTGGATTTTAGGGGAAAGTTGAGTGACTCAAGAAGAAGCCTGTTATCACAGTTTTCCAACCTCCCCTTTAGGAATGGTCAGTCATCCTTTCAGTTTTTGCTAATCCCTCCTCGAGCCTCAAGTTGTGAAGACGTCCAAGGTAGCCAACTTTTATATTCCTCAAGTCAGTCTCCTGAACCTTTGACTTTTCACAATCCATTCCTGAGAGTATGCATTGGGATCACTTTTTCCCTCCCACCCGCCTCCATGAGTTAGACTTTGAGATTTCCGATGATATAATATATATTCTAACCCATGACAATTTTGTGCTCGATTTATCACTATTTTGGTTTATGTTGAAGCACAAAGGCAGGTATTGAGGAACGTTACTGGGTTGGCTTCACTGGTTGTTTGACTACACCCAACATTCCAGCCAACAGGTAAGTACAGGTAAGAAGTTTTATTTCATCTTCTTACTCATTGATTGCTTCATTTTAGTATATATGTCTATGTATGTTGGGGTGGCATTACCGCCCCATTTTTGTTACTGAAGCCCCTATCGAGATTGAGCAGGTCTGCAGGTTATCCCAGAGATGCTGAGGTTCTCATGCGCTCTACGGTGAGCACATGTCTCTGAGTTGGATCCAGATGTTATCTCACCTTTTAGGGATAACTAGGAGATCACGTCTCGAGGCCCACAGGTTCTAGACATGGAGTACCAAGAGCAGGATTGACCTGAGCATGGCCCGGAGGGCCCATCCTTTTCTTCTTCCATCGGATTTTTCTTGTCAGCAGCAACAACATCCATCACCATCGGCTTGGTCTTGTATCGGAAGAGGTTCTTGCTCCATGAGGTAATTGGTCCAGGTATCATGGTATGTGCCACTTTTGATCATTGAAACCTTTAAATATATGCATCTGATTCCTTTTATCTCTAACAACTTCTTGGATCTTACATTAGCCCATTTGACCATGTTTGGGGAGATTGATAGGGTGCCCTAGCAAGCCTGTGCCCATAGGTCTTGGTTTTCCACTGGGGAGATTTCTGAAAATCCATCGTCCGCTCCAATCATAGCACCACTATTTCATCTTATCTCCTGCTCATTTATCCCATTCCCCTTGTCCGGGCATTGGGTTGAACTATTTGTAGGATTTCACCTTATCTCGTGGGAAGAAGGGGCTAAGGGCCCAAAAGGTAAAAGTAGTTGGTAAAAGACAAAAGCCTAAAAATGAAACCTCAAGATGATTCGCCCAGGGATCCACAAGAAGGCAATAAAAGGCCTGTCAACAAGAAACAAGAGGGACCCGAAAAATAACAAACAAGACCTAGTTAGAGGATAGTGGATCTTATCACAAGCCAGCCTATTAGGTTCATGGGTACCTAACAGTATGACATTGCCACCATTTGGTTACCACTCCAGGGTAGTGACCTTTAGTTGCATGGCCAAGGGAAAGGGGGTCTCATCACGAGCCAACCTTCTCATCTCTGTGAAAGTACTTGTGGGTAACACTGTCAGCTCTGGTCACCATGCCAAGGTATTGTCCTCTGGTTAGCCCTTGAATAAAAAGAAAAAGAAGAAGAAAAAGCAAATAAAAGAATAAAGCAAGAAAAAGAATAAAGGCAAGAACGAGCTTGGAAAAAATGCATCCATAACAAGTACAGCTCGCCTTATTCAAAGGCACCCACAGATAACATTATGCATAATGGGCCTTCACTGCACCCAGATGTCTGGACATCCCCTAGCCACATCACCTCACTTACATGGATTGGATGAAATATTCCTGGAAACTTTCCTTTTCTTGCGGATACTAGCCCAATAGGATGTCTTGTCTTTTTCTTCAATCTTGTATTGTAGGTTTCTGTAATGTCTTTGAGCTATTGACTGATGTATTAGGGTTTTTATGCATACGTTTAATAATATTAATGATGAAATGTGATTAACATTGCTATGATCTTGGTGACTGATGAGCCCATGGAGCGCGTATCTTTTGATGTGCAGAGCCATGCCCAGCGGACAGGTACCATTTGGATCAGTACACATGGGGAGATGACCAGCTTGTACCTCCATGGGGCTAGAGAGCCCACCAGATGGATGATGAGACCCCATCAGGGGGTAGAGATGAGATGGAGATGGATCAGGGCTTTTGCACCAAAGAGGAAGAGGACGTTCCATCAAAGGCACTCCTAGACCTGGGGGGAATCACCCCTTTTCAGTGGAACGCCAACCTTGGATGGCTTGGGACGTCTCCATCTTCACCATGAAATCATCCAGCTTCATGGATGCTTTTGGAGGCAGACTGGGCAGCAGTGGCACGTGTGGCATGTTGGAGAGGCCCCTAGGGGGCTAACATTTTGCTCCTTGGTGTCTCATTTTCCCTGGAAGGGGCTAGCGTCTCCCTTGAAGGAGATTTTACTCCCATTTTTACTTGATTAGGGCTTTTTACTTAGCATTTAGTGTAAAAACAGTATGATTTTGACATTATGGCCTTGTCGACCTTTTTATGAACTAAAAAGTAAAATTAGGTCATTGATACACTATATATTGAGGGTTTTGACTCTCATTTTATCATCATCTATCACTCACTCATTAGTGAGGTCTAATTTTTGCACCCCATTTGGGTTATTGGCTGAACTAAGTGATGCGCACTTGTTGAAGGAAGAATTTTTGGCATATTTTTGGCATTTCTCTTGAAGGAAGGTTTACAACTAGGGTTTGCATGCTATTTCATGGTGATATGTAAGTGTTTTTTCTACAAAACTTCTTGATTGAATGGTTGTAGTCTTATATTCTTGCATATATTTATAATTTGTTGGTCAAAAACCCTAGGTGACAAGCACACAAGTAGGTCCTTGTCTCAAGTCCCGTGATTGAGAAATCTTTAGCCATTGAAGAAGGAAGAGAGAGCCTAGCCATAGCTACACTCTCATTTCTTCTTCTCCCTGAGCTAGCCATACTATCCAGAAGCCAAAGAGAGTGAGACTTCCTTGGCCTAGTCCTTCTACACCAAGGCCGTACCATTCTAGGGTTTGCTGAAAAGGCCTTGCTATAGCAACACCTTGCCTCTTCAAATCCTCATGCTTTGGTTGTCTTTGCTTTATCTTTAGCTAGACATTTAGCCAATTTGATCTAAAGAAGGAGGAGAGAGCACGAGGCCTTGCTTTAGCAACATCGGAGTGAGCCTCTCTCCCCTAGGGTTTTGTTTCTGAAGCCCTGCCAATGCAGCACTTCAAAACCCTTCCCTCTAGTCTTTAATCACCCTCCTTCAACTCTTGCGTCCATCACTTGTTGACTCCATTAACCCTAAGGCACTGATCTTTAGCCTCAAATGTTGAAGTGAAATTGATCAAACAACTCTCAAAACTCTTTGAATCTTAAACCCTAACTACACTAACCCTAGCCTAGATTAACCTACTAACCCTAAGTTGTTGATGTCATCTTTGGTTACTTCATCTTTGATGCAGCAACGTCTTGTTTTAAGACCAATTGAATGGTGGTTTAGGCATTAATTGAATAAAGTGTTGATTGGTTACCTTGAATGCCACATTGTTCCAATATTTATTGGTGAAGTGTTATATCTTTTCATTGTTATTGATAGACATTGACTTCGTCAACATTTATTGCTACATTGCTCATATATATTTATCAGATAGTCTTATGAAGTACTAACCCATTGAAATATAGCTTACATATATTAGTTTCTTGTTGCTTTGTTCCAGGCAGGTGTTCTTCATTAGGGATTTACTTTATTATTGGTTGTTTAGCCGGGACTATCTGTTTTGGTGGTGACTTGTGAAGGGTGAAATCTTATCTTTGTCCTTTTAGCCTTTGCCTCTTCAAAACCACAGGTCACCGGGGATGTCTCCCCTGGGCCTAACCTCCCCATCATGGTGACATTGGGTGGGATAGGTTCCTGTTATGCCAGTTTGGCCTTCCATCTTATAGCCTATTCTCCTAGCTACAAACTGTGCGATAATAGGTTAGACACACCTCCTCCAACATAACGATACTATTATCGCACAATTTGTACTTGCCCAAAAGCCAAAGGCAAGTGAACAATAAATTGGCGTAACAAGAGGTTGTCCTATCACTGTCACCTAAATAAGACATCTCTTTCTCTTTAGGGGCGAAAGCCTAGGGGAGACGTCCCCGGTGACCTGGGGGTTTGAGAAGGCGAAGGTAATAGTATCAAGAAAAGTTCTTCCCCTCTCACAAGTCACACTAATCAGAAAGTCCCAAAGGTTTAATAATATGAAGCAAATATTTTCTTAAGTGTACCTTCCCAGAACAAGACAACAAGAAAACACTATTTGCAAGTATCAATTGATATTAGTGCTTCATAAAACCTTGTAATTTGAAAAAAATCAATAAGCTGATAATAAAGATGAAGCAACAAAAATTTATAACAACAATGTATATATAATAATAGCTTCACAATTATGCCTTAAATAAGCTTCAATAATGACCCAAAATGATAACCTAAAATTGGCAATATGCTAGTATTTGTCAGAAGCAAAGGAGGCAATGTAAAATCACCTTGTTGACCACCTCTCCAACATAGGTGGTCAAATCCATGTGCCATGAAGATATGCATCATCATATGCTCATTTTTTGAAGATTTTGGTTCTACAGGGCATTTTTGGCCCCCACACTTCTTTTTGTAACTGGAATTTCCGCACCCCTGCATGGGTCAATAATGTAATAGGTCTCTATGAGTCATATTTAGGTCAGTTACCTTGGGATCGGTTCACTGGGAGAGTTCCTTTCACCAAGGGTTTTTTATCCTCAGGTTATCAATTGGGCTTTTCAGCCTTATTGATTTCCTTTGAGTTTTTCCCTCACACTTGCAATAATTCCTCCAAAGTGGTGAACGACGTTCCAGTTGACATATCTTTTGGTAACTATTGTTAGGAATCATTGTAAATGACTATTAAAGACTTCTTAGAAATTTTCACGGAATTCCATCGAGTCTAGATTAGTGTTTTTTAATTAATTAATTTTTATTTAAATTTCCCTAAGTTTGGGGGTTTAATTATTTAATTAATTGATTATTTTTTAGCAAAATTTGTAAAAACTAGGTCCTTGGACTTTTGATAGGGGTATTTGTGCTCAAAATAAATGGAATAGCACCCCCTACATCAGTATTTGACAACTTTTTCTATGGGTTTGTCCACCCGGAGGGTCAGTCACTCAAAAACAACAATTTTAATTGCTAAAGTCTAAACATGGCAAAAATGAAAAATTGTAATAATGAGTTAAAAGGATGATTGAAGGTGGAATAAGATTGAGAGAGGTTTCCTAAGCCTAACCTGCCCACCCAACTTGTTTTAACCCTTTTTCTAGACCCCTCACCACCTCACCCACTCAACCCTCACACCCTCCTAAGGAAGTTACGCCCCCCCTAGTGAATAAATGATAGATTGAGTTTCTAGAAGGGGTGGTGGGCCTTCCTCTTGGGTGGTGTGCTCTCCCTTATTCCCCATGTCACCCTTTAAATCTCCTCCACTCCCTTTCTTAGAATTTATTTCCTCCCTTTCTTTGTCTTCCCCC
>JASDQU010739147.1:52586-65874 GCA_032191745.1 Picea mariana
TGCCTTAGCATCATAGGATAGACTCCCTCTAACCTTAAGAAATTAAAAGCAACTCCTAGAACTTAAACTCTAAAACTTATCTAGAAACTAGGGTCTACCCCCCTTGGCTTCCCTAGAAGTAAGCCTAGATGGAAGAGGTTTCGGTCAAAGTGATAGCGTGGGCTGTGAACCTAGGCATTGTGCCTCCAAGGACACACTAAGTGAGCTAGACTTAGCTCACGTTTGTAAATGTGTATAAGGACAGAAACATCTTTGGCGTCGTTGCCGGGGATAAGTCATTTATCCTTGGTCAAAATGACTTAACTTAATTTTTTTAGAACTAAACAATAAAAAACTTTAGTCCCTAAAATTCTTTGAACTTGCATTGGTTAGCTTTGTGTGATTCCTTTCCAAGTGGCGACTCCATTGAAAAAATCTAGCAAGTATACTACTAGGAGCACTTCACAAGGAGTGGTCTATTTGTTTCCCGAACCTGAAAAGGTTTATAGGAGGAGACTAAACCGCCTTGCTCCTAAGAGACTACTTGAAAGTCTTGGGGAAGAAGCACTCACTGATATCCAATTCTTGTTCCAAACTAATAATCAAACAACTGTTAATAATCCCACTAATAATCCTAACACTACAATGACTACCTTTTTGAGTCCTTTGAACTTTGCAGCAATCCAAGGTGCCCCTCACGATGTTCCCGAGAAAGCCATTGAAAAGTTGCCTATCTTCCATGGGAACAATGCTATAAATGCCAACTCTCACATCTCAAGCTTTCACAGGTGTGTGGAGAAGTATTGTAGAGGTCATAAAGAAGAAGATGTAAAGATGACCTTGTTTTTGTATTCGTTGGAAGAAGATGTTGCCGATTGGTTCACAAATTTTTCTGCAAATAAGTTCAACACCCTTAATTCAATTTTGGATGAATGTAAGAAGAGATGGGGTGATCAAAAGGAACATAGATTTCAACTTGCTGCTCTTACCACTAGCCATAAGAAATAAAACGAAACGGTGTTAGAATTTAACACTAAGTTTAATAGTGTGGTGAAAAGCCTTCATAATGATGTCAAGCCTTCAGACCTTGTAATCCTGATTTATTATATTGAGGCATTTGAAGGAGAAATGAGGTATGCCTTAAGGGATAAGGATCCTCAAACTTTGGAAGCAGCACAATCTACAGCCATAAGAATTGAGCAGAATATGCTTGAGGCTAGGAAGTCCAACATTCCTGGTTTCAATAGAGGTTCTTCTTCAAAGACAAATGATGAAAAGAAGAAGAAGGATGAGGGTCAAGGATCATCAAGTAATGATATTAAAGAATTGACTCAGTTAATTAAGCAAATGGAAGTAAACCATGCCAATCAAATCAATGCTTTGCAAAACAGGTTGATCACAATGGAGAGGTCCCAAAATAATAGACAACAATACAAGCCAAATGATAAGTGGCCAAGAAGACCTCCTCAAAATGATCAAAGGCCACCGAATCCTTTTGAATCCACCAACTTGGTAGAACATCGCTCCATACCTTATTGTAGGCCTTGTGGTGAGTTTCATGAGGAATCAACTTGTCTAGTTTTCCTTGAAGAATGTGAAAATGATTATGGAAACCAAGGAAATGAACAAGTAAACATGTGTGGTGAAAGATACTAAGGTGGCATGTATGATTGGACGGGTTTTGATGGAAGTAATGGAAACTTTATGAATGGTAATGTTGATAAAGCTATAGAAAAGTATGGGCCCAAGCCCACACCCCAATAGGTTGCAGAAATGGCTAAGTATAGAGGCATTACATACCAAAGGAATGGAAACAAAGGTCAGGATAAAGGTCAAACTAGTGTTCCCAAGGTATCACCAACCCCTCCTAAGTCTAATGTGCCTATTAATGCAGACTTAAATATTGACTTGGGTGGTTGGTTGAGTAATGCAAAGATGTTAGTTCCAGTATTAGAAATTATGAAGATCCCTTCACAAAGGGAAAAGCTACTTAAAGCCATAGATGAACCTCCTGAGAGTGTTGAGAAGCAACCAGTCGTGGCTTACCAGGATGCACCAGTAATTCTACAGAATTGGGATAGGAAAAATGAAAAGAATTTGCCTTTCTACCTTTCTCTACTTGTGAATGATAAAGTTTTACACAATTGCATGCTAGATTCGGGGGCAAGCTCTAATGTTATTACTAAGAAGGTGATGGAATAGTTAAACTTAAGAATATCAAGACCTTACCATAACATTTGTGCCTTGGATAGTCAAACGATTAAAGTGCTTGGATTGATTAAAGGTTTGCAAGTACACTTAGCAGTATTTCCGGATATCATGTTTGAGATGGATATTGTGGTGATTGATGTTTCGGATGTTTGGGGAATGTTGTTGAATAGAAAGGCAGCTGCAGATTTGGGTGGTAGTCTACAAATGGATTTATCTTATGCTACTCTCCCTACCCCAGATGGAAACACTTTTAAGTTAAATAGGGAAGTGTATAGAAAGTATCATGTTGAAGATTTCAAAAATCCCAAGAATGAGTTAAAGTGGACTGATGAGGGTCTTGGTAACTATGCCATCTTGTCTAATTCTATTGTGCCTTTTGAAGAAATAGTTCAAGATAATGAATTAGACAAAGTGTGGTACTTGAATTTTGATGGTGCTTTTTCTAGAGCAGGAAAAGGTGTTGGAATTGTGCTTTAAACTCCAAATGGTGAAGTGTTGAAATTTGCTTATAGATTGGAGTTTGATGCAACCAATAATGTGGCTGAGTATGAGGCTTTGCTCCTTGGTTTGGAACTTTGCAAGGATAAAGGTGTGAAATGTCTAAATATTAAAGGGGATTCAGACTTGGTTATACAACAGTTAAAGAATAAATTTGCTTGCAAGTCGAACAGATTAAAAGGGTATAGGAATGCAATTTGGGACTTAATCAATGATCTAGATGCTTTCAACTTAATTGTTATTCCTAGAGAACATAATTCAAAGGCAGACGAGCCTGCAGTAGTTGCTTCCACACTTCAACTTCCAGATGGTTTGATTGATGAGAATATTTCGGTGGAAGTAATTTTTTGGCCCTCAGTTCCTATTCCTGATAATGTGCATCATTGGCAGGTTTTTGATGATGACAAACAGGTGATTAAATTTTTGACTCACATGCATGAGTTTTCAGATTTGGACATCAGCATTAAAGAGGAGGGTTGTAATTATACAGGAAATGATGATAAAATAAAAGCACCCCCTAGGCGAGTTGTGTCCTTAGAAAGGGACTTTGATAGACAAGATGGTCACAAACAAAAAGAAGAGTCAAAGAAAAAGCTATGTGACCACTTGGAGATTAATATTGGAACAATTGAAGAGCCTAGGATGGTAAAGATAGGCAAGACTACCCCTATAGAAGAAAGGATTGAAATTGTCGAATTATTAAAAGAGTATAGGGATGTCTTAGCTTTCAGTTATGATGAACTCAAAGTCTATAGGGAGGATGTGATTCAACACGTGATTCCTCTCAAGGAAGAAACTAGGCCCTTTAGACAAAAGTTGAGATAGTTAAACCCCAAGTTAGCTCCTTTGGTCCAACAGGAGTTACAGAAAATGTTAGAAGCATGCATCATCGCTCAGACTAGACATTCTTCATGGTGTTGAAACTTGGTTGTTGCTAGGAAGAAGAATGGAAAGATCCGGATATGCATTGACTTCAGGAATTTGAACATTGCTTGCACGAAAGACCACTATCCCCTTCCCAAGATGGAAACTTTACTTCAACGGGTTACAGGATCAAGAATGATTTTCATGCTTGATGGTTTCTCGGGTTATAATCAAATCAGACTTAAAGCAAAGGATAGGCATAAGACAACTTTTACTACTCCATGGGGAACTTTTGAATATCTCAGAATGCCATTTGGTTTATCAAATGTTGGAGCTACTTTTCAGCGAGCTATGGATTATGCCTTTCGGGGGTTGATTGGTAAATTGATTGAAATATATCAAGATGATTTAACAATATTTTCTAAGGATGGAAAAACTCACATGAACCACCTTACGCAAGTTTTGGATAGATGTAGAGAGTTTGGAATTTCTCTGAATCCTGCTAAGTCAGTCTTTAGGGTGACTGAAGGTAAATTATTGGGCCACATAATCACAAAAGATGGGGTCAAGTTAGACCTAGAGAGAGTTGAAGCCATTAGTAAAGTTCCTTTGCCTATGTCAAAGAAAGATCTCCAATCCTTCTTGGGACAAACTAATTTTGTCCATAGGTTCATTCCTAACTATGCTGAAATCATGAAACCTATATATAAGCTACTTAAGAAGGATGTAAAATTTGAATGGAATGATGAAAGTAAACGAGCTTTTGAAAGGATAAAGACTGCCATATGTGAAGCTCCTATCCTTGTTAGCCCTGACTACAACAAGGATTTTCAGATTTTCTCTTTTGCTTCTGAAGACACCATTGTTGGTGTGTTGCTTCAGAAAAACGATCAAGGCCATGAGAAACCCATTGCATATATGAGTAGGGCCTTGCAAAATTCAGAACTGAAATATCCCATGTTTGAGAAACATGCTTATGCTTGGTGAAATAACTCAAACATTTCAGAATCTTCATCGGATATTCCAAAGTGATTGGTTATGTTCCCAATTCTGCGGTTAAAGATGTTTTATCTCAAGTGGAAGGATTAGGCTCAAGGGGTAGATGGATTGCTAAGATCCAAGAGTATGATTTGGAGATCAAACCTACAAAATTGATTAAGGGTCAAGGCCTAGCTAAAATGTTGACAGAAAGTAATGAGAAGGCCTTGGATATGGTCTACCAAATTAATAATGAAGAATGGCA
The DNA here is from genome assembly GCA_032191745.1 of Picea mariana. NCBI lineage: Eukaryota > Viridiplantae > Streptophyta > Pinopsida > Pinales > Pinaceae > Picea > Picea mariana. Next base: position 57,382 of record JASDQU010739147.1, read on the forward strand.
TCCTAACTTATTGAAACTTGAACAAGTTAAGTGGTACAAAGACACTATCTTTTATCTTAAGAATCTAACTTGTCCAAGCCATCTAGTGGGACACAAGAAAAGGGCTTTAAGGTTAAAATCTTCTAAGTATGTTCTTACTAGAGATGGATAAGGATGGAAGAATCCTAATGGGATTATCCTTAGATGTGTGGATGACGTTGAGTCAAAGAAACTAATGGATGAATTCCATGGAGGGTTTTGTGGTGGACATTTTGCTGCTAAAACTACTACCCACAAAATCCTTAGAGCAGGATATTATTGGCCCACGATATTTTCAGATGTTCATCAGTTTGTTCGGAAATGTGATCCTTGTCATCTTTTCATAGGAAAGAAAAAGTTAGCAGCACTCCCTTTGCAATCAATTGTGGTTGAAACACCTTTTCAGTAGTGGGGTTTGGACTTCATCGAGAAATTTAATGATAATTCAAGTAATGGTTATACATGGGTTATCACAGCAACAGATTACTTTACAAAGTGGGTTGAAGCCATTCCTACAAAGTCAACAATTGAAAAGGTAGTGATGGATTTCCTAGAAGACAGAATAATAACTAGATTTGAGGTCCCATCGAAGATAGTGACAGATAATGCCAAGGCCTTTTGTTCAGTAGAGATGTCTTCCTTTTGTTTCAGGTATGGTATTGTCTTATCACATGCATCAGATTACTACCCCCAAGGAAATGGTCAAGCAGAGTCAAGTAATAAAAATTTAATGACCATAGTTAAAAACATAGTCTGTGAAAATAAAAGATCTTGGGATAATAAAATGAAGCATGTATTATGGGCTAACAGAATAACAAAGAAAGCAACAACTGGAAAGAGTCATTTTGAGTTAGTGTATGGATTGGAGGCTAGGTTGTCAATGCACCTTAGACTTCCTACTTATGGGTCAGTTGAGGATGTTTCTATGGAGCAGAATGCAGTTCAGAACAGGGTCAATCAGATCATTGAGTTAGATGAAATCAGACGAAGGGCTTATGATCAGAATTGCAAAAGTCAAAGCAAGATAAAGAAATCTTTCGACAAGTCAGCCAAACAGAGGGATTTCATAGTTGGGGATACAGTTTTGTTATGGGATAAAGGAAGAGAGAAACCTGGAAAACACGGCAAATTAGACTGCTTATGGTTAGGGCCATATTTGATCAGAGAAACAACATGGCTGAATTCTTTTCATCTCAGCCATTTGGATGGTGAGCCCATCAATATTCCACGAAATGGGCAGCAGCTCAAGCTCTTCTACAGATGATGGGGCAACTTGATGAGCAAAGGGACACCCTCGGTAACGTATCTATAGCCTTTCTCCTTGTATTTCAATTTTGTATTATTTCATTCATTATGAAAATATGTACCTAGAATTTTTTTTCTGTACCATAGATTTCATTTGTTGTAAATTAATGATGTTGTACTTTAGTTATTTCATTTTGTAAATGTTGTATATAGCATTCATTTATTTCATTATGTATATATGTATTCTTATGTTGGTTATTGGTGAGCACTCTGTTTTGTAGGTGCTGGATTCTCGTATGCTCTCCGTCTCATGTGAGAAGATCGAACACACGTCCCCATGTGGAGCCAGATGTTGACCGTCTCTCCAACATAGGTGGTCAACTCCATGTGCCATGAAGAGATGTATCATCAAATGCTCATTTGTCGTAGATTTTGGTTCTACAGGGCATTTTTGGCCCCAACACTTCTTTTTGTAACTGGAATTTCTGCACCCCTGTGTGGGTCAATAATGTAATAGGTCTGCATGAGTTATAGTTAGCTCAGTTACTTTGGGATCGGTTAACTGGTAGAGTTCCTTTCACCGAGGGTTTTTTATCCTCGGGTTATCAATTGGGCTTTTCAGCCTTATTGATTTCCCTTGGGTTTTTCCCTCACACTTGCAATAATTCCTCAAAAGTGGTGAACGATGTTCCAGTGGGCTTATCTTTTGGTAACTATTGCTAGGATTCATTGTAAATGACCATGCAAGCCATCTTAGAAAGTTTCGCGGAATTCCATCGAGTCTAGAGTAGTTTTTTTTAATTAAATTTCCCTAAGTTTGGAGGTTTAATTATTTAATTAATTGATTATTTTTTAGCAAAATTTGTAAAAACTAGGTCCTTGGACTTTTCATAGGGGTATTTGTGCTCAAAAGAAATGGAATGAGACCCCCTACATCCATGAACCAAGTTTCAGCTCAGTCAGACAACTTTTTCTATGGGTTTGTCCACCCGGAGTGTCAGTCAGTCAAAAACAACAATTTTAATTGCTAGAGTCCAAACATGGCAAAAATGCAAAATTGTAATAATGCGTTAAAAGGATGATTGAAGGTGGAATAAGATTGAGAGAGGTTTCCTAAGCCTAACCTACCCAACCCAACTGGATTTAACCTTTTAATTACCCTTACCCCCTCACCTCACTCCAACCCCCACGCTCTCCTAGGGAAGTTACACCCCCCTTGTGAGTAAAATGTTAGATCTTGGGTTTTCATTAGGTGTTGGGCCCTTCCCTTGGTTGTTGTGCTCTCCCTTATCCCCCACGTCACCCTTTAACTCTCCTCCACTCCCCTCCTAGCACTCATTACCTCCCTTTCTTTGCCTTTCCCCCAACTGGTGCGCCCTCCTTGAGGAGTTACGCCCCCCACTCCCCCCCCCACTTGGAAAATTCCAAAATAATTTTTTGTAAGTTATTTAACTCTCTCCACTCACTTGGCACTTATCCCTAAGCCTCCCACTTCCCTTTTGCTTGATCCCAACATTTCCCACACTCATCTACACCCTAGATCTAAGCTTGAAACCCTAGATGGTGCGTGCTACCCTTGGGATCTCATCTTGTGCTTGGTGGTGGACACTTGGAATTGATCCAAGAGGGGTGAGTTTGCCTCTTCAAGTATAAATAGATCCCTTTCCTCACTCCCAATTCACCATATCTTGAGCTATTGTTATGCTACTTGATTTTCCACTCTCTCTCTCTCTCTTCTTGTTCCATCTTCCATTCTTTGGCTCTTAGGGTTTTGGAGCAAGTATTTCTCCAAGATCCATTTTCTTGAGTAATAATAAAGGAGAAGCTTTGGAGGATTTTTGGAAGAGCAACAAGTACTTTTGTTCTTGCAACACATGAAGTAATCTTGTTTTGGTTTGATATGATGATGGCATAGGTAGATCTTGGGTAAAGTATTTTATTTCGGTAGATCTAACAAAGAGTATTCTTGTAGATCTATATATATTGATTAGCTAGATAAGCTGCAAGTATTTCATCTTGTTAGCTTAATCATCCATATTATCTATTGTATGCATGTCATTGTGTTAGATCTTGCAGGTTTGGCCTCAAGGGTTTCATTGGGAATGCCTCAAGGAATATTCCTCCCTTGAAACACACACAAACTCCTATTTTCTCTCATATTACTCTTTCTCTATATGCTCTCATTCCATACATATTTTAGCTAGCTTAACATACTGAAATGGTCATCTAAATATAAATTTTTCATCAAAATTTTTTCCCTTAAAGAAAAAGTTTTTTCTTCACTTGTATTGTTGTGTGTAGCTTTTCCAGCAAGCATAGCTTGCTGGTTTCTGCAGGTTTCAGATATGGTTGAGGGGGTTAGGCTACCCAAAAACGTCCACACAACACTCCAAGACCCTCATACAAGTTGGTAGCTATCTCTCATATGAAGGATTAGTAAGATTCACCAAGGTTTCCACATTTTAAAATAAATTTCCATCCTTAAAATCATCCTTGCCCTAGATCTAAGCTTGAAACCCTAGATCGTGCGCCCTACCCTTCGGATCTCATCTTGTGCTTGGTGGTGGACACTTGGCATTGATCCAAGAGAGGTGAGTTTGCCTCTCCAAGTATAAATAGATCCCTTTCCTCACTCCCAACTCACCATATCTTGAGCTATTGTTATGCTACTTGATTTTCCACTCTCTTTCTCTCTCTCTTCATGTTCCATCTTCCATTCTTTGGCTCTTAAGGTTTTGGAGCGAGTATTTCTCCAAGATCCATTTTCTTGAATAATAATAAAGCAGAAGCTTTGGGGGATTTTTGGAAGAGCAACAAGTACTTTTGTTCTTGCAACACATGAGGTAATCTTGTTTTGGTTTGATATGATGATGGCATAGGTAGATCTTGGGTAAAGTATTTTATTTGAGTAGATCTAACAAAGAGTATTCTTGTAGATCTATATATATTGATTAGCTAGATAGGGTGCAAGTATTTCATCTTGTTAGCTTAATCATTGATATTATCTATTGTATGCATGTCACTGTGTTAGATCTTGCAGGTTTGGCCTCAAGGGTTTCATTGGGAATGCCTCGAGGAAGAGTCCTCCCTTGAAACTCAAACAAACTCCTAATTTCTCTCATATTACTCTTTCTCTATATGCTCTCATTCCATACATATTTCAGCTAGCTTAACATAGTGAAATGGTCATCTAAATATAAATTTTTCATCAAAATTTTTGCCCTTAAAGCAAAAGTTTTTTCTTCACTTGTATTGTTTTGTGTAGTTTTTTCAGTAAACATAGCTTGCTAGTTTTTGCAGGTTTCAGATCTGGTTGAGGGGGTTAGGCTACCCAAAAACGTCCACACAACACTCCAAGACCCTCATACAAGTTGGTAGCTATCTTTCAACCTTTTTCTTCAAGTTTTAGGGCTTCTTGTGCATAGATCTACTTTTTTTCTTGTTGATTTAGTGGCTCATTGGCTTGGGAGAAGGAGTGGTACAGCCTCCTCCCACATGTGAGCCTTGGGTAGCTTAGGGTAATTGCAAATCTTTCCTATCTTTCAATTTTTGGCATTGCCTTGAGCTAGGACGTGGGGTTTGGTTGATGTTCGGCATCTTCCAAACCTAGGACGTGGGGGTTAGTGGTTTGTCTTGTTGAGTTGCTTACTTGTTTCTTTAGCTTGTCCTTTCTTGCTTATCTTTCTCTCTTTTCCAAGTTGTTTCTAAGCTTAATAAGTCTAATAATTGTGTACCTTTTGGAAGAGGAATACCCCAAATAGTAAGGCTAGGGTTTTAATATGTGTTGTTGATCTTTTATGCTCAAGTGGATTAAAATGTTCTAGTTCTAGATCTCATATACTAATCCTTAGTTTAAGCCTATTGGCCATAATCAACTTAGTTGGATTTACTTGCATGCTTAAGCTATATCAAGACTTATCTCTTTTTACATGCTTAAATCAAACACACCAAATGCTTAATGCTTCAATAGCTTAGTGAATGGTTTTCCCTTTTCATGCTTTAAACATCTTAAGGCCATTTGCCAACACACTTGAAGTTAATGCTTGTTGGATAAGTTGATAGTGTAGGCATATGCTTAAATCTTCCTTTTTTTTTTCACACTTAATGCTTCTATCTTAATGCTCTTAACAAACATAAGATAAGTGTGATAATCTTGATTTCTTCTTTTATCTCTTGTTGGCAAGTTGTTCTTGCCCTTGTGATTTAGTTTCTTTCATAGCAAGCTACATATCTAGTGCATGGTGGTGAACTAAATCGTTATTTCTATCTTTCAATGCTTTACATGTGTTAATGCTCTTTATTTCTAAGCTTAAGTAACACACTTAATAAGCTGAAGTGAGTTTCGGCCTTCGCAATAAATCACACTTTTAAGGCATCTTAAAATCACTAAAACACTCTAAAACACATCTAAAAGTCTACCTAATTAATATATTAACTTAATAGACTTAATAGGATACCTAAAACCACCATCTTCACCATCTAAAACAGGGATTGAGGAGGGCAACGGGAGGTGATAGGCCGGGGACAGTCTCACGTCGCAAAGGAGCGTCATTTCCGTAAAAACTCAATTCTTTGGGCTAACTGTGACAGCTAGGGTAGGCCTCGTTGCCTCACTTCTTGAGCATCCAACAACTATTTGGCAACCGGGGGAGGAGGTTTTTGGTGAAATACTTAATAAGGGTAACTAAAACTTACAATCTTAAGAAACCATTAACTTATTAAATAATCATTGTGGAATACTTGTGCTTTAATCTCTAGATCTCCTTGAATATCTTTGTGGATGTGTTGATGATGAACTTGATGTGTTGGTGATGATAATGCCTTGATCTTCTTGTATCCCGCACATATATTTAAAAGTGGTTAGCTTGTTTCATTGTACCATTGTATCTTAGCATTCTTATTTGTAAGTACTTGTATCTAGTATTCTTTGGGGTTAATTATTTCTTTTGTAAACCTTGTAATCATATTGTAACGAAACACCCTAACATCTAGTTGACCCCTTGCCCAACCTTAGGCACTAGTCTTAGTTGACCTAGGGAGAGGCTTGTTTGACATACTAACCCTTGCATCTTGCATTGTTGCCTTAGCATCATAGGATAGACTCCCTCTAACCTTAAGAAATTAAAAGCAACTCCTAGAACTTAAACTCTAAAACATATTTAGAAACTAGGGTCTACCCCCCTTGGCTTCCCTAGGAGTAAGCTTAGACGGAAGAGGTTCTGGTCAAAGTGACAGTGTGGGCTGTGAACCTAAGCATTGTGCCTCCAAGGACACACTAAGTGATCCGGACTTAGCGCACGTTTGCAAGTGTGTATAAGGACGACAACAAGCCTTAAGTGTGAGATAGCATAGAAGAGAAAACCACTTAGTGTACCATCAAAGCATTTAATCATTTAGTCTTGGATTAGAGCATTTAAATGAAATAGATCTTGAGATAGCTTAAGACATGCAAAATAGATTAAGCAAGTAGGTTATGCCCCCAAGGGCTTAAGCTAAGGACTAATGTGTGAATGAGATCTAGATCTAGAATATTTTAACCATCAAAGCATTTAAGAAATCAAGTAGACATTATTTATCCTAGCCTTACGGTTTTGGGGATGTCTCTCCCAAGGTGTAGGCAATTATTAAGATAAAAAATAACTTGGAAAGAGAAAGAGAAGCAAAAGCAAACCACTCAATGGCACAAGGTGGAGGCAAGCCTAGCTTTATTGTGCCCAAGGGTTGTGCAAAGAGCAAGCAACAACTATCAACAACTTATTTGCTAACCCCACGTCCTAGCTTAGGAAGAAGACTTGAAAAGGAGAAACTAGAAAATAGATCTAGCCCTAAGCTCACACGTGGGAGGTAAGCCGTACCAATTCTCCTCCCAAGCTATGAGCCACTAAAAATGACTAAAAATGAATAGATCTATGCACAAGAAGCTAGAAAATTGAAGAGAAAGGTTGAGATTTGTTACCCACTTGAAGAGAAGGGTTTTGGAGTGTCGTGTGGCTGATTTTGGGCAACATAACCCCTTCAACCTGATAATAACCTGCAAAACCAGCAAGCTATGCTTGCTGGAAAAACTACACACAACAATATAGATTTAGAAAAATTTCTATTTTAGGGCAGAAATTTTTTATATAGAAAATTTTATGGAAAAAGTAAATTTAGATGACCATTCTATAATGTTAAGCTAGCTGAAATATTATATGAAATGGACAGCAAGAAAAGAAGGAGTTTGAGTGAGCTTTGAGGGAGGTCTCTTCCTTGAGGCAATCCCAACAAAACCCTAGAAGCAAACCTGCAAAACTTCAACACGTGTGATGCATACAAGTAGATAATATGGTTGAATATGCTAACAAAATGAAATACTTGCACCCTATTAGCAAACCCACATATATAGATCAACAATAATACTCGTTGTATAATCTACCCAAGTAAAACACTTTACCCAAGAATCTACTCTATGCAACCCAAGATGCCAAATGCACAATATTACCTCATATGTAAGAAAGAGACAAGAATACTCGTCGTTCTTCCAATATTCTCCAAAGTTTCTCTTTATTACTCAGCAATAGATCTTGGAGAAATACTTTCTCCAAAACCCTCAAGAGCAAAAGAATGGATGCAAGATGGAAAAGAGAGAGAGAGAGAGAGAGAGAGAGAGATGAAATAAAAATCAATTAGCATAACAATAGCTCAAGATATGGTGTAGAAATGAGTGAGGGGAGGCTCTATTTATACTTGGGAAGGCAAAGCTACCCTTCTTGGATGAGTTACAAGTGTCACACATCAAAGAAAAGTCACTTTTAGGGTGTGATGTCCCATCCCCAAGATTAGGCCAGCAGGGAGTGACTTGGTAGTCTATATGTTCCCGTAGACTATAGTCAGGCACAAACAGGGAACCAGATGGAGGAATAAGGAGGATTTAAGGCTAAACGATAAATTAAGCCTAATTACTTAGGGAAAATCACTTAAGCCTAAGTCAACGAAGAATTAGAACAAAAACGTGATAAGGGGGCGACTTAATGGACAAATATTTCACTTAGGAGGAAGGGCGCCTAGGTTAAGTGATGTCAACGGAGAATTAGGGTTTCGGGAAGCTATAAAGGAAGGGTAAAGCAACCTAATTCATTATGCATAATTATGATTTGATGTTGAGAGCTTCCAGAGGAGGAGGAGAGCCGACCTTGTTGTTTTGTGGATTTCTTGAGGAAACCACCACCCTTGATCGGTTTCGGTGTTGAA
>JASDQU010739147.1:65894-90721 GCA_032191745.1 Picea mariana
CTCTCTCTCTCTCTCTCTCTCTCTCTCTCTCTCTCTCTCTCTCTTCTTGTTTCATCTTCCATTCTTTGGCTCTTAGGGTTTTGGAGCAAGTATTTCTCCAAGATCCATTTTCTTGAGTAATAATAAAGGAGAAGCTTTGGAGGATTTTTGGAAGAGCAACAAGTACTTTTGTTCTTGCAACACATGAGGTAATCTTGTTTTGGTTTGATATGATTATGGCATAGGTAGATCTTGGGTAAAGTATTTTATTTGAGTAGATCTAACAAAGAGTATTCTTGTATATCTATATATGTTGATTAGCTAGATAGGGTGCAAATATTTCATCTTGTTAACTTAATCATCCATATTATCTATTGTATGCATGCCATTGTGTTAGATCTTGCAGGTTTGGCTTCAAGGGTTTCATTGGGAATGCCTCAAGGAAGAGTCCTCCCTTGAAACACATACAAAATCCTATTTTCTCTCATATTACTCTTTCTCTATATGCTCTCATTCCATACATATTTCAGCTAGTTTAACATAGTGAAATGGTCATCTAAATATAAAATTTTCATCAAAATTTTTGCCCTAAAAAGCAAAAGTTTTTCTTCACTTGTATTGTTGTGTGTAGCTTTTCCAGCAAGCATAGCTTGCTAGTTTTTGCAGGTTTCAGATCTGGTTGAGGGGGTTAGGATACCCAAAAACGTCCACACAACACTCCAAGACCCTAATACAAGTTGGTATCTATTTATCAACCTTTTCCTTCAAGTTTTAGAGCTTCTTGTGCATAGATCTACTTGTTTTCTTGCTGATTTAGTGGCTCATTGGCTTGGGAGAAGGAGTGGTACGACCTCCTCCCACGTGTGAGCCTTGGGTAGCTTAGGGTAATTGCAAGTCTTTTCTTTCTTTCAATTTTTGGTATTGCCTTGAGCTAGGACGTGGGGTTTGGTTGATGTTGGGCATATTCCAAACCTAGGACGTGGGTATTAGTGGTTTGTCTTGTTGAGTTGCTTGCTTGTTTCTTTAGATTGTCCTTTCTTGCTTATCTTTCTCTCTTTTACAAGTTGTTTTTAAACTTAATAAGTCTAATAATTGCCTACCTTTTGGGAGAGGAATACCCCAAATAGTAAGGATGGGGTTTTAATATGTGTTGTTGATCTTTTATGCTCAAGTGGATTTAAAATGTTCTAGATCTAGATCTCACACATACTAATCCTTAGTTTAAGCCTATTGAGCATAATCAACTTATTTTGATTTCTTGCATGCTTAAGCCGTATCTAGATTTATCTCTTTCTTACATGCTTAAATCTAACACATTAAATGCTTAATGCTTCAATAGTTTAGTGAATGGTTTTCCCTTTTCATGCTTGGATATCTTAAGGCCATTTGCCAACACACTTGAAGTTAATACTTATCGGATAAGTTGATAGTGTAGGCAATTGCTTAAATCTTCCTTTTCTTTTTCACACTTAATGCTTCAATCTTAATGCTCTTAAAAAACATAAGATAAGTGTGATAATATTTTATCTCTTGTTGGCAAGTTGTCCTTGCCCTTGTGATTTGATTTATTTCATAGCAAGCTACATATGTTAATGATCTAGTGCATGGTGATAAACTAAATCTTTATTTCAGCTATCTTTCAATGCTTCACATGTGTTAATGCTCTTTATTTCTAAGCTTGAGTAACACACTTAATAAGATGAAGTGAGTTTCGGCCTTGGCAATAAATCACACTTTTAAGGCATCTTAAAATCACTAAAACACTCTAAAATACACCTAAAAGTCTACCTAATTGATATATTAAATTAATAGACTTAATAGGGCACCTAAAACCACCATCTTCACCATCTAAAACAGGGATTGAGGAGGGCAACAGAAGGTGATAGGCCGGGGACAGTCTCACGACGCAAAGGAGCGTCATTTTTGTAAAAACTCAATTCTTTGGGTTGACTGTGACAACTAGGGTGAGCCTCGTTGCCTCACTTCTTGAACATCCAACAACTATTTGGCAATCAGGGGAGGAGGCTTTGGTGAAATACTTAATAAGGGTAACAAAAACTTTACAATATTAAGAAACCCTTAACTCATTAAGTAATCAAACATTGGGCTTAATCATCTAATAATACTTTGTGGGTTGAACAACTAAAGTTTTGAATATCATAATCATTGTGGAATACTTGTGTTTTAATCTCTAGATATTCTAAAGTATTCTTGTGAATGTGTTAATGATGAACTTGATGTGTTGATGATGATAATACCTTGATCTTCTTGTATACTGCACATACATTTAAAAGTGGTTAGCTTGTTACATTGTACCATTGTATCTTAGCATTTTTATTTGTAAGTACTTGTATATAGTATTCTTTGGGGTTAATTATTCTTTTGTAAGTAACTTGTAATTATATTGTAACAAAACACCCTAACATCTAGTTGACCCCTTTCCCAACCTTAGGCACTAGTCTTAGTTGCCCTAGGGAAAGGCTTGCTTGACATACTAACCATTGCATCTTGCATTGTTGCCTTAGCATCATAGGATAGACTCCGTCTAACCTTAAGAAATTAAAATCAACTCCTAGAACATAAACTCTAAAACTCATCTAGAAACTAGGGTCTACCCCCCTTGGCTTCCCTAGGAGTAAGCCTCGACGGAAGAGGTTCCAGTCAAAGTTGCAGCGTGGGCTGTGAACCTAGGCATTGTGCCTTCAAGGACACACTAAGTGAGTCAGACTTAGCTCATGTTTGCAAGTGTGTATAAGGACGGCAACACACCTCTAACACTTACTTTTAGGAGATTTTACTGTTGTCATATATGGTTGTAGCTTACTTTTGTAACAACAACAAGATAGTTAGTAAGTTAGTCTAATCTAAGGCTAGGAATGGTTAGCAAAGAGCTTGAAGTTGAAGGTTTAAGGGTTGTTTTCATCAATCAATCAAATGTAAGGTATAAACTAGTGCCTTTTGGGTTAATGGAGTCACTTTTGCAGCAACAATCTTGAAGGAAACAAATGATAGTAAATGCACTAAAGATAAGAGGGAGGATGGTTGAAGTGTTGGTAACCCAAGGCCTCAATCATCCAAAACCCTAGAAGGAAAATGACTACTAGGAAGTAGGTAACCCTAGGCCCTAGCAGTTTTCCTTCTTCTTTAGTTCAAGCTTGAGATAAATAAAATCTTAATAAAGCAATGGTGTTAGAGTGCTACAAAGGTAGGGCTCTAGCATATGCTTCAATGGAGGTGTCTTCTAGAAAAATCAAGTAGGTGGATAGCTATTGAGAGAAAGACAATAACATGTGCTTATTCTCTTAGGGTTTCACAGCAGCAATTTCATAATCTTAGAAAATGCAAAGTAAAAGATACCATAATCATTCAAAGAAAGAAGAATTGCAGATTTTCATTTATATTCACCAAGAATAATCTAGTAAAATGCCCTAGTTGATGACTTTCCACCATGAAAATGCCAAAAATCACCAAATAAAGCTCCCTCCAAGAGTTGCATACCACTTAGTTTAGCCAATAAGCCTTAAAAGAGGCCGAATTTCAGACCTCACACTTGTGTGAGTGAAAGATGATGAAAAATACAAGGGATTTTTCCCTTATTTATACAATTCAAATGACCTTTAATTACAAATTAGGTCAAAAAAGTCGACATGGCCAGTTACATCATGCCCTCCTAGGGTGACGTTGGGCCTCATAAGTGAGACGTTGGCCTCCATGAGCAAAACGTTAGGCCTTCCAAGGCCTTCGAATCATGACACATGTGCCATTTGGCAGACAACTGTCTCCATCATGTCCATCTGACATTGGGTGACATCAAGGGTCACAAGGGTGACGTCATGGGCCTCCCAAGGCCAACGTTTGAGGGAAAGGCAAGGACTCCCTGGGTCCAAGACTTCCAAGGCGTCTCTGGTGGAACGTATTTCTTTCTCTCCTGTCCAAGCCTCTGGTATATTTCTACCCCTGGCTGGGGTTTGAGCATCCATCTGCTGGGATTTTAGCCCTATGGGCGTCCGAGCTAATCATATGCACATATGTACCTATCCGTCGGGCGTGGCCCTGCTACAACAAAAAGTATGCCCTCCATGGGCTCATAAGTCATAGGGATCATAACAATGTCAATCACATCTAATAATCAAGTTACCCAAACATGTGCATAAAACCCCCCTTTTCCCAGACAAGTGCTCAAAGACGTTATGTTATTCTACAAGTCAGGTTTGGAGAGGGTTCCAGGACGTCCTATTGGGCTAATTCTCCTTAGGTGTGGGGTGTTTCTGGGTGAAGGCCAATCTAGGTCATGTAAGTGCATGAGATGGTGTGGGGGATGTTTGGGCAAGGGATGCAGTGATGATAGGGAAACATAGGTCTTACTTGTGGGTGCCTCTGAAGAGGGTGAGTTGCACCTTCTCATGGATGCAATTGTTTTCTAGCCCATTCAATGCCTTTTTAATATTTATCTTATTGATTTTTCTTTCAAGAGAATAGATGGGGGACACTTCCCTGATGTGGTGACCAGTGGTGACAATGTTACCCACAAGCATTTCACGGAGATGAGAAGGTTGACTCATGATGAGACCTCCTTTCTCTTGGCTATGCCACCAAGAGCCACTACCCTAGCATGGTGACCAGATAAATGGTAGTGTCATACGGCTACATTCTCATGGACCTAATAGACTGGCTCGTGATGAGACCCCCAATCCACCAACTAGGTTTTGAGTTTTATCTTTTTATGGGTCCCCCCTTTTCTTGATGAGAATCCTTTTATTTCTTTCTCAGCGATCCCTAGGCGAGGCATCTCAAGGTTTGATCTTGTCTTTTAACTTTTTTCTGACTACTTTTACCCTCTGGGCCTTTAGCCCCTTCTTCCCACAAGGCAAGGTACAACCCTTGCTAGCTTGGAAAACCCAATGCCTGAACCAATGTAGGGGATAGATGAGAGGGAATATGATGAAAAGTGATAAGTATGAAAGGAATGGATGATGACCCTTCATAAACCCACCCAGTGGCAACTCACTCCTAAGGGAACCAACTTGCTAGGGTATTATGTCATCCCCCCAGGTGTGGACAAGTCAAAAGGAATAAATTCCAAGTGCACATCATGAAGCAAAAGAGAATTAAATGCACATATTCAAATGCTTTGAGAATCATAGTGACACATATCATGATACCCGGACTCATTACCTCATGGAGCAAGACCCACTGTTACTTCAGAACCAGGCCGATGGGATGGATGTTGTTGTTGCTAACAGAATGAAGGTGTTGAAGAAGAAAGGATGGGCCCTCCAAGGCCAAGATCAAGTCAATATGGCTCTCAATACTCCATGTTTAGGACCTGTGGGTCTTGAGACACAATCTCCTTAGTTATCCCTAGGATAAGGGATACCATATACCACTCTTCTATGCCCAAGTCAATTTTGACAAACCAAACCTGCAATAAAGACTAGCAAGCATATACCAAGAATATTTGCCACATTTCAATAAGGTAGATCATCCATTCCACAAAGCCTTAGATAATAGAAAAGATAAAAAGATTTTATTCCAATAACTTCCAACAAGTTTAAAATGAGAAGGAGTTTCTTATTTAGAGATGAAGATCTCAACAACCTTCAAAATAAAATAGCATTATATATCTAACAAATCCTTGATCTATGATCAAAATACTAATATCCTCTAACAAACTAGAGAGCATCAAGTCAACAACAATATAAAATGGTGGATTAATGCCACACACACAATACAATAGAATATATGCCTCAACAAAGTGGATTCCCTCCTCAAATGGTGAAATAGACATGGTCAAAGTACAACAAAATCCCTCCTCGAGGGGTTGAGTTCATCAAAATAAAACAATATGGCCTCAAGATGCTCTAACTGTTGAGTTTTTTATGGTTTAGCTCATGCAGATGTAGTTTATTTCATTTTATCATTCGCTGAACCATAACTACTACAGCAATAATAACACTAGCTGCAGTAAACCAAGATCACAAGAAGAATAACCATGCACAAAAGAACATAAGAAGTATCCTAGTAAAACCCTTCTCAATCAAGTGAAAAACCCAACAATCCTTTGTTATACTGCCAAGAGAAGATCCACCATCCACCACCAAACCTAGCACACAATAGGGTACTGCTATGACTGAGAAACCTAGCTCCTAGAGAACTGCAAATTCAAACCTCAACTTTTGAAATTATGACATGACAAGTGAGTGTGATACACAATGGGGATCCACTCTTATTTATACAAAACTTATCACATCAAATGATGTGTCTATTGGCACAATAGGGATGACATGTACAACTTAATAATATAATTAATAATTACACAATATTAATTATCTTTCACATGGTGGGGCCGACTTGTACCCTTTACAAGACAATTAAGGTTACAAGTAAATCTTACTCTCAAACAATATAGAAAGGGATCCACACATCCTCTAGTGCTCAACCACTAGGTACACGTCCACCTTTGCTCAGCCACAGGGACGTCACTCTCAACAGATCACTCAACTGAGTCCACAGGAGTACCATCTGGAGAGCCATCTCAAGCCGACTCAACTAAGTCTAGGCAGTAGACCATCTCAAGCCGATTCAACTCATTCTAGATGAGTACAAGGCATGCGACCATCTCAAGTCATCTCAACTTAGTCCAGAGGAGTAGATAAGAGACCACACATCATAACAACTCAGTCCAGAGTTTGACGCACACCCATCACATGGGCACACGTCGTCTCAACTCAGTTCAAAGGAGAACAAAACACCTGTCACATGGACACATATCGTCTCAAATCAGTCCAAAGGAGAATGACACACCCATCACATGGGCCCTCTCACAGATTGACTCAACTCGGTATAGAGGAGAACGAATTGAAGAATGTCACACGACGCTACAATCATCAAAACTCCCTCCCAGCTAGGGAGGCATTCTCCACCAGGACAATTCTCTCACGGAAGTACTCGAACTTCATCTTGGCAAGAAGTTTGGTGAAGACATATGCAACCTGCTCATGTAGAAAGGTACTGCACATGTACTACTTTCCTCTGCACCATATCTCAATGTGTTTCAATTTATCCTTTAAACACAAGATTCTCTGAGAGATTCACACAACTCTGGTTATCTCAATGGATAACGATGGAATCCATCTCATGTCCAAATAAGTCTGCAAGGAGCTTGTGAAGCCTCACTACTTCGCAGACTGCCACACATAACTCTATGTACTCTGCTTCTGTGGTACTCAAAGCCACAAAAGTTTGTTTCTTGTTTCACTAGGAAACCATGGCAGATCCCAAGGTGAAACAACAACTGGATTTTCTCTTCTAGTCCACTGTGCTCCCTAACCAATCTACATCGGCATATCCCTGCAATCTCATGTCTACACCGGAGGCATATCTCAGGCCATAACCAACTGTGCCTCGTATATATCTCAACACATGCTTCCCTTCTATCAATGTGTTACAAGGGAAAAACTCTCTATGGCCAAGGGTTAACCACAACAGACAGGTATGACTGCAGAAATCAACTCAGTTCCAACATATGCTATATAGACTAATGTGCAATACAAGAAAGAGGCCTACCTCGATCCAACGTTTGATGATGTTCCACCATTGAGCACTTTGACCCAAAGCTTTATACCTGCAAGAAGTTCTCAACAAACAAGAAAAGCAAGTAGATAGTGATGATATAAAAGGGATTAGCACATCAGATAGCATAATCCATTAATAAACATTACAAACACGCCCACGGATAATAATCATATATTTACAAGATACCAATAGGACGAGAAAGGAGTATTTCTATTAATAATTGATCAACAGAAGTGTCAACATTACAAACTTCCATGTCGGCACGGTTTGAAACCAAGAAACCAAGTTCCTTCCAACTGGGTCTCCACCACTTCAATCCTCCACCAAAGGCAAGCTCATGAGAAAGAGGAAAAGAGGTCCTCTCAACAATAAGGGAAGAGCTTGGGGGATGAACACTGTGTTCAGACTTGAGGGACAAAGGGATGCATACTCAATATGAATTAATTTCTCCAGAGTAACTTTGCTCTTAAAGTTGAATGTTTTCTCTCTCTTTTCCATAGTTCGAAATTGTGCTCTTATAGCCTCCAGAATGCAACTGAAGGGCCGAGTCGGAACGTTTCCAGTATATGGAAGGCCAAGGATCAGAGATCTTCTGTCGTGACATGGAAACCCAACCTCATTTTGTATTTTTTGGCACAAATCCCTATATACGTGAGTTGTAATGGAGCAACAAGCATATACGCATCTTGCATAGCAGTTAGGGAGCGTATATGTGGAAAAATGTATATTTTTTAGCTCTGGATTCATCAAAAAGGGATGAAAAGTCTGCATAGGGAAATGGAAAAAGGCCCTCTGTGCAAGATAGAAATGGTGAGACAAATCTTGCTATAACAGATGCCCCCTAATGTGTGAGATCAGAGGAGTATATGCGATGACCGAAATACATTATAAATAACCCAAAAGTGGAGTGGTAGAGAACCAGCTAGATGAACTCAATTCCTCATTACATTATGTACTGACTTTGCATACATGGCTGCCAAGAATACAATGCAGATCCACGTGGAAAATATACCAAACAAGTGTTCATGGCCATGAATAAGCAAATACAAATGCGGTTATATGCCAAAAGTTTTCATAGTCATGAACAAGGCCCAGTGAAACCAGTCTCAAAAATCAATCTAAAGATATCTGTATACCATGGAGTACAATCTGATCTCCCATGATCACTGAAGTCAAATTGGTACTGGTCTAATGAAATGGAAGCAACAACTCAAGAAAGCTATGACCACATAGTGATGTCTTCAAGTCTTCTAAATTATCCGCCAATGGTGCAAGTCTACATCATGTGAATAAATGAGTTGAGGTCGAACACGATGAGACATCGTTTGATTACCGGTCATTGAAGTATACCGTTAACAAATGTGCGACAGCCTACCGATAATGAAAGTAGGTATCAAGGCACTAAGTACATCTCTACAAATGTGAATAAAGGAGTTGGTGTCGAACACTTGAGAGATCCATTAATCAGGAGACATTGATGTATTCCCATCTGTCAATGGCAAGAGAGCCTACCACTAATGACTGCAAGCCTCAAGGTACTCATAAAACTCGAGGTCCCATATCCAAAATAAATGAGTTGAAGTCGATGGAAAGAGACCCGTTGAAAGGAGAGCATTGAGGCATCTATCATCAATGAGCACAAGGAACAAAGTAGGAGCTTCATGATTTGGTGGAGATCGGATGAAGAACATGTTCATGAACCAACGGCCATGTGTGTCTTTCGCGTGTGCCAAATGAAAGCGGTACACGAAAAGGACCCTCTGAATAGCAGGCAATGATGAAAAACTGCTGACAAAGGAAAAGAAACCACCAATAAGGTTAATGGCATCCAAGACACTGCACGAATCCCAAAGTGTGAATAGATGTCTTATCGTCGAACACAAGGAAAACCACCCAGTCAAAGACCAATGATGAAATGTTAATTGTTGGGTTCAAGGTGACCTATCAATGATGAAAGTAGGGCCAAGGTGCATGATAATACCAAAGTATCATGTGATTATGAGACAAACCGAGGGTATGGTCGACATGCAAAATCAAGATTTCTGAGGAGTGGCCGACACAGGTTGATAGACTTCCTTTGAACAAGATCACAAGACATATGGTGGACTCTAAAAGCATGGACTCAATGATGTGACAATTAGATGCAGGAGGCATCAATAACGTTCTCTATAGGGTCTGGAAGAGTAACCAGTCGGTAGAGAAAACTCTGTAGCGAGATCAGCTTCCTAAGGCCATGCTAAACCCAAAATTATGATGACACAAGGACTCAATAACTTTGTGCTATGTTCAAAGGAGACACAATTGATGCCAATTACAATATAGTATTCCCTTCCTGCCCGCCTTTTTTTGTTTTTTCATAAAAAATGAATGCTATGATATAGAGGAGGCAATGAGTGTCGCAAGTAAGAAAAACTAGTTCCAGCAGTGGAACATACCTATGCTCAATGTAAGGAAATGCATGCGGGAGATGGACAGTCGGGGTGATGTTCCCTCCAGGGTATAGGGTGTCAAATTGTGAAGGATAAAAACAAGGCTCTGCTTGGTTGAGGATGCAAACTTCATAGGCAACGGTTTATAACACAAAGAGAGAAGCGGCTAAAGGCTCAATACAACAAGCGAGGGTATGAGATGCAATCACAACTTAACACCAAAAAATGTCCCTTTTTATATCTTTTAGTCTACTTGGTGTGAAAAAGGGGTAAACTTGTGCCAAATAGATGTCTTTTCAAATCCAATTTACGAGTGTAAAAAGACAAGTTCACTCGGCAATCTTTTTTATTTTTGATAGTGAGTCGAAAAAGAGCTTAACTAGGAATAATGATCTTTCAAATCCAATTTTAACGAGTGTAAAAGGGACAAATCACTCGACGATCTTTTCAGTTTTTGGATGAGTCGGAAAAGAGCTTAACTAAGACTCGTTATTGGGAGTCTAATCAACATGTAAAGGGGGAGGCCAAGGCTCCTATCTCAGCCTTCTGCTGAAAGTCAGTATCTTGCGGATAGCTGACAAGAGCTTGGGAAAACCCAAGGCTTTCCAATTCAAGGAGGATAAGGTGCTAACGAAGGATACAGTCTCCATGATGGTTCGAATAATGTCTCTTAATGGAAAAGACATAGGTGGGGGAATGGGATGTCCCATCAGGTCGTTCCAATCGAAAGGAACCTCGTCAGGACTTGGAGGGAGAGAAGTCAGGGGAAGAATAATTCTCTCTCGTTCAGAAGGGGGAGGATTTGAAATGTTGATGACATGATTGGAAGGTGTGTCATTCTCTTCAGAGAGAGTAGAGTTGACCAGAGATTGCATTGGTGTGGCCACTTCTTCAATTATAGGCTGAAGAGGATACATAGTAATCGGGGCAAGAGACGCTTCACCCTTAACAAAGGGGGTGAGGTTGGGAGAATATTGCATCGGTGGAACCACCAAGATGATCAAGGGAGAAGTGGTGTGAAGAGAAACCACGGATGCCTCAAAATCTGAAGGGCTCTTGGGTGAGCCCCATGCTTTTGGTATCTCGGTAGTAATCAGACACAAACGAGTAAGGTGACTTCCTTCGCAAGTCCTGCAAAAGAATTTAGGCTTACGTCTGAGGCATCTGGGCTTCTCGATGTAACTAGCAGGGGAAAGAGAGTCATCTCCTGTATCATGAATAGAAGCAGGAGACGTGACATGGCTATGATTTGGGGAAAAAAGAACGGTGCCCCCAACATAATTGGTAGAGGTTGGGGGCAAGCTGTTGACGTAGTTTATAGAAGAAGTCGACCCATCTCTGACATAACTGGCAGAGGTTGGAGATGGAGCACCAGTATGAATGATAGTGTCTGGGTTGGCGATTGATTGTGGCATTTGATTCCAAGGTCTAGGGAAAGATTGATTCTGAAAAATTGCAAGCTAGGTAGGATCTTGGTATACCTCTTGCCCTAGCCAAGAAAGGTGTTGTTTCATGCCAAAATGGTTCGAAGAGGTTTGGACGAGCATCGTCACTGAGGTCTATGAAGAGACCGAGGTAGGATAAAGATTATTCGAGTGAGGATATATGTTGCCCCCTTGTGAAGGGGTCCCATAAAGAGGGTAGCCCAAACCGTAAAACTGGTTCTCTCCATATGAAAGACCTGGTGGTAATTGAGGGCCTGTCATAGAAAAAGTGTTCGAAGGATAAGCACCCATCTGAGTACTGGCTCCTGAAAGAGCATAGCTAGTATTAGATCCATAGGGGGGAAGGTTCCAACCTCTCATGGGGACATGACTCATATCAAACGAAGAAGTAGGCATCGAAGCCATGGTACCCCGAGTCCAATGCTAGGATTCATATATGTGGGCAAAGGAGAGGGTTGCATGGGGGGAGGCATATTAACAGAAAAATGGCTAGAGACGCAAGGTGCAGACTGAGCATTATAGTTCTGCATACCATTGTAAAACACGGAAGGGTCCGTCCCCATGAAATTAGCAGGTATCATGGGGTGGGTAGCAGTGAATGAGGGAGCAAAAGAAACTCCACTGTCCATAATGATGAAACCCAAAATAGATGCCTAAGGTCGACTAGTAATCAAGGAGCATACCAAAAAATTCAAAAGACCAATATGCATGCAAACAAGCTAAAGTGGTTGAGTGGCCTCCCTCGCTAAAGAAGGTATGTCTCATCCAAGAGGGACCTGAGACTCCTCGCTAAAGTTTGGAGGTAACAGAATCAATTATAAGGGCCCTCGTGGGCTTAACAACCAGTCGGTCATATCCCCCTTGAGAGGTAATCCTCCATAAAGGTTGTGTGTTGTATGACCCTTATCTGACTTAGGGTACAAGCAGAATAACCCCTGCAAGTAACCTATGAGATACCTAAGTCAAGAAACTAATAAACCATTGTATAATCGATGCACATGCGAGCAGTCGTAAGTCCGGATCACCGTATGGGCAGGGTAGCAAAGCCCGAAACCTTGAAAGCACCGCCTCTCACAGAGGTAGGGGCACTAGCAAGATCCCCAAATACAAATAAATCCACAGAAATATCTCTGATGCTAGGTGAGTATCCAGGGGTTATCCCTTCAACTAACTTTGTGGGACCTCGTGATTAACTCCGGTGTGAGTGGAGCCTCCTGATCTTACCGATTATACAATGGACTTCTAAACTCCCTGTCTCAAACACATATGTTGATTTAATTGCCTTGGAGAAGTTTACTCACAAAATCCTATTCCAAGGCGCTAAATCCTAAGCTAGTTTGTGCACCCTAAAAATAAAATCGTGACTAATCAATTTTAGTTTAAAGCATAAATTTTATTGGTCGTGGTTACTCAAAAAGGTATGGAAGTGAAACTCATGGTGTTATGACTCTACTAGAAAATAAATATGGATATAATGCAAAGTCTATATTTAACTTTTCAATGAATGATATGCTAATAAAAACAGTGCAGTCTTCAATTTCAAATCTGCAATTCAGAAGTAAAATACGATCTTTCGCTAAATGTGCTAAGCTAATGATAAAAATTCAAAGACAAAAATGCCAACCAATGCAAAATGCCTATTTTTTTTGTATTTTCAATATTCTAAAAATAAAATGCATGGAATGATAAGCAACTTGACATATGAATTCTACTGTGTATACAAGCAGTAACTCAAGCAGAATACCAGGCAGCCAAGCAAACAACCTAGAAGCCAAGGACAAATTAAAAATAGAAAACAAAGAGAAAGACTATGCCCAAAAATTCAACTTCAAACAAGCTTCCTGTCATCCCAGATAATCTCAATAGACACTACAAAGACCTAAGAAGGCTCAACAATGTTTAAATCCTACCCAACAGTCACTCAACCAAGCAAACAAGCAAGGGGAAGTGGTATACACGACTGTTCAGGAGAACATAGCGTATATACGATTCTTGCAGTGAGACAGCAAGCGTGTATACGTGACTGTCAAGGAAAAAAGGGCGTATATGCTTTAAAACAAGGCCAGGCAAGGGTAAAAGGCTGAAAACTCAGAATCAGAGTGAACAGGATCTGTCAAGCAGTGATACGACAAGAAACACAAAGGAAAAAGAGCAATGTAAGAAGAAAAAGTACTTCAACCCTTAGAAGGAATATCTCTCCCCAGTGGAGTCGTCATTTCTATTACAAGGGAAAAACTCTCTATGGTCAAGGGTAAACCACAACAAACAGGTATGACTACAGAAATCAACTCAGTTCCAACATATGATATATAGACTAATGTGCAATACAAAAAAGAGGCCTACCTCGATCCAACGTTTGATGATGTTCCACCATTGAGCACTTTGACCCAAAGGTTTATACCTGCAAGAAGTTCTCAACAAACAAGCAAAGCAAGTAGATAGTGATGATATAAAAGAGATTAGCACATCAGATAGCATAATCCATTAATAAACATTACAAACATGCCCATGGATAATAATCATATATTTGCAAGATACCAATAGGACGGGAAAGGAGTATTTCTATTAATAATTGATCAGCGGAAGTGTCAACATTACAGACTTTCGTCGGCATGGTTCGAAACCAAGAAACCAAGTTCCTTCCAACTGGGTCTCCACCACTTCAATCCTCCACCAAAGGCAAGCTCATGAGAAAGAGGCAAAGAGGTCCTCTCAAAAATAAGGGAAGAGCTTGGGGGTTGAACATTGTGTTCAGACTTGAGGGACAAAGGGATGCAAACTCAATATGAAGTAATTTCTCCAGAGTAACTTTTCTCTCAAAGTTGAATGTTTTCTCTCTCTTTTCCATAGTTCGAAATTGTGCTCTTATAGCCTCCAGAATGCAACTGAAGGGCCGAGTCAGAACGTTTCTAGTATATGGAAGGCCAAGGATCAGAGATCTTCTGTCGTGACATGGAAACCCGACCTCATTTTGTATTTTCTGGGACAAATCCCGATATACACGAGCTGTAATGGAGAAGAAAATGTATACGCATCTTGCATAGTAGTTAGGGAGCGTATATGTGGAAAAATGTATATTTTTTAGCTCTGGATTCATCAAAAAGGGATGAAAATTCTGCATAGGGAAATGGAAAAAGGCCCTCTGTGCAAGATAACAATGGTGAGGCAAATCTTTCTATAACACAATGTGTCTGTCTCAGCTGACTCATAAAATGACTGAGTGCACTCACTACGTAGAATATATCAGGTTTGTTGTTAACCAGATACATCAATGATCTAATCAATTATCTGTAAAGATGTGGATCAATCTCTCCAGACTTAGAAGAAACCTCGTTCATCTTCTTCAAATTCATCACCATCAGTGTAGGCATGGATTTGCAGCCTATCATACCGATTCTCTTTAACATCTCAACTGTATATTTTCCTTGACTCAGGAAAATCCCATCAGTCCTCTGCCATACTTCTAGTTCAAGAAGTAGTGCATCATACCACGGTCCCTCATCTCAAATTCAGAAGCCAATGCACGCTTGCATTCAACAATAAGGATTTCTGAATCAGTGAGGAATAAGTTATCACATATAGGAACAAAATTAGGCACTCCTCACCAACAATGTGATAGTATATGTTGGGATCAAAAACACTCTTGCTGAAGCCCAAACTCATCAAGTGTCCAACAATCATGCTCGAGGTGCCTGCTTTAGTCCATACATAGCTTTCTTCAACCTGTATACATGAGATTCCTTCTCATGTGTCACAAATCCATCTGGCTGCGTGATGCAAACTTCTTCCTTAATCTCACCATTGAGAAAGGTTTGTCTTTACATCCATCAAATGTAGTCTCCAACCCATGGATGCTGCAATATCAATAATCATATAGATGGAAGTGTATTTGAGAAACATGAGCAAATTTCTCCTCATAATCTATTCCCTCCACCTGAGAGAATCTTCTAGCCACAAATCCCGCTTTGTACTTCTCGACACTTCCTTCAGCTGCATGTTTGATCTTATAGATCCACTTGGGATTCACTACAGACTTCCCTTTCAGTCTCGAAACAATATCCCACACATCATTATTCAAGATGGATTGATACTCTTCGATCATGGCATCTTGCCAAAATTGTTGTCCTACTGCTTCTCCATGACAAGAAGGTTTAGTATCAATGATGTGGCTCATAGACGAAACATAGCTCAAAATTCTCTGTGGTCTCTTACTCTCTTGGAATGTACCACGAGGAGTTGCATGTCCCTTTGTCTCTAGCAGAGTCTGTCGAGCATATGTAGGCTTCTTCCAGCCTACTTCAATATCTCTGGGAACATCAACTGTAGCTACGGGATCAACTTGATCAACAGGATCAATAATTGTCTCCCTATGAACTGTTGAAGGGGCAAAAGGTATTGTCTCTTCATTCTTTTCAAATAGTTTGAATCTCTCTGAGTCAAGTGACTCCCTCTGAAGTCTGAAGGATAGACATCTTCCTTTTCCGGTGTTGCTAACCTGGATACATTACATGTCTTCTTAGGTCCTCTACTACCTCTACAGTACTATGTTGGTCTCTCGTACTAAGATAATAACCAAGATAACCTCCTGTAGGGATAACAATCAAAATGGCCTCCTGTACTTAGGATAATAACCAACCAACACAAATGGGCTCCCGTACCAGGGATAATAGCCCTTCAATAATGAAATAAGAAATTTGGCCTTCCGTAGAGATAACAACCAAAATGGCCTCTTGTACCAGGATAATAACCAAGATGGCCTCTCGAAGGGATAACAACTAAAATGGCCTCCTGTACTAGAATAATAACCAAGATGGCCTCCCAAAGGGATAACAACCAAAATGGCCTCCTGTATTAGGAAAATGACCAACCGAGAAAAAATTGGACTCTCGAACCAAGGATAATGGTCCAAGTCACGAGGTCTCCCACACTAGGGATAATACCCTTCATTATCAAAAGCAATCTATTACAGAGTAATGATGAAATCAATTTAGGAAAGTAGTACAGGACTTACCTTACTCTACAATCATGCTCAATCTTGTTTTAGGTACTTCAGAGAAAGTTGAGATAGAGAATAACTCCTCGCCATTCTTGCTTGTAGTCCTTGACTTCTTTTGAGGTGGCTAAAGTTGATTTCCTCTCTTCTCGCATAGTGACAAGGGATTGAAACCTTGCACATCACTAGCTGCAAGTCTAGTCTCCTCACTAGAGCTTAAATATGATGCACTTTATAGCACACACTCAAAAAGTCACCTTAAGGATCAATTTTGAAATCAGTATAATTTGAAACATACCTCTCACATCAACTATCTTCAAGCTTTCATCATTCTGGACAGTACTTCATGTTTGATGATTTGATAAATGGATGGCACATCCATTTCTAATCTTCATCATTTTTCGGTCACTAAATCTTCATTGTTGCCTTAGATCTGGTCTTGTGTTTGCTTTAAAATAAGCCTCGATATAGATCTGGAACAAACTTCAAGAATTTATAAAAGTTGATTGAGAAATCTGCCTCAGGATGTTTGAATCCTCCTCAGATTTGCCTTCAAGAATGATGTTTAAATACTCCTCAGATTTTCCTTCAAGGTTGTTTTCATACACTTCATATTTTCCTTCAAGAATGTTGTTTGAATAAACTTCAGATTTGCCTTAGTTTCTGCTACAGGACAAGCCTCAGATCGACTCTTAGAATTTAAAAAAGCTGCCTTATCCCTTGTTCAAATCTGCACACAAAACTGATTTAAAATTCGCCTTCAACAACCTCAGACTTGTGCCTTACCTTTGCCACAAAATATGCCTCAGTGTAGGTTTGAAGCTCATCAAATTTAACCCATAAATTTTCTTCAGTTCACCTTTAAAAAAATAGACCTTAGATCTGCCCACAAAACTAGACTGTAACTAGTTTTAGGTTATAGTTTTAGGTTTGCGATTATGATAGCCCTCAACGACTTCCCCAAGAACTCCTCTAAAACTCAACGACTAGGCTTTCTGAAACTGTTGACGACCTCAAATTGTCCAGACTTCCATAAAACAGACCCGTGGCTAGCATGTCGAGCCTCTCCTAGGCTGTGACTGTTCTCTCCTTGCAGGTCGACTCTCAGAACTGATAGACCGAGCCTCTCCTAGGCTACAGCTACCCTTTTCTAGCAGGCCGAGCCACCAAGGAGCAGGTGATGCCGACGCACGCTCCCTCCACAACCCACAGGTTGAAAAGGTCCACGTCAGCATAGGATCTTTCCTTTTTCCACTGGCCCGAAGAACTCTAAACGGCTCTTCTATTTCCCTATCGGGAAATCTGCACCCACAATAAACTCTCACGGGATCCCCTCTTTACACTTGGGAGATCGGACTTCGCAACTTCGTGAATCCAGTGATCGAGTGTTGGCCTCTCGAATCCCCAAAACCCGAAATCAGTTAACGCTGACCTTTCCTTTACCCTTTTGGGATTCTCCTTATCGCGATTTCGGCGATCGCGATGTCGAGAAACTTGTCCCTACGATTCCCAAATCCCGATTTGGCAAAACTCCGATACACTCGTGAGCTTTGACTTTTCAATGCCACTTCACTTCATTGGCGCTTCGGACTTTGCAATATCGTGAATCCTAATGCAATATTTTCGGGACTTCACTCCATGAAACTCCGAAGTAGTGTGCCACCTGTCTACGTGATGACTCCTCCATGGCCCACACAATCCCTTCAGCTTTCCGGATATCGCGTTTCGGAATATCGCGATTTTCGTTGCAAGACTTAAGGGACTTCCACCCATGAAAACCCGATACAAATATCCGCGTGCAAATCCAACGGCCCTTGTGGCTTGGATCTACGGTCCTACTCCTCCTGAGCTTAGAACCCTCCGACGCTTTCGTCGTAACTCCCCTGCTTCTCCGTGAGATCTAATGACTTATGAAAATTCGCGAATTCTTCTCAGAGAATTCCAACCGTCCGTTCTTCCTTTGCGATTTCTGTGAATACCTAAGTGTTCCTCCACAAACTTGTCCACCTGCGGCGCAAACTTACGACACCTTCTTAATTCTTCCAGGTACAACTTATGTGCAACCCTTTCAGCGGTTATAAGGCTTTATCCTTCCTGAGCTTCCTTATAACTCTGAGTCTTAGAGAAGACTCTTGCGCGCACTCCTTGCGGCAGACTTTCAAGCACTTCCTAAGTGTTGAAAACCTTCGACCCTGCGCACACCTGCAGAAGCAGTCCCTAAATGCTTCACTTAGGTTCGCAATTCTGAGACTTCACTTGGCCTACGCACTCCTTGCACGGATCCTGTGCCTGTCTACACTTCTGCAGAAATGAGAACAAAAGCTATCTCTTCTGAGCTTTCAGAGACAAACCTTTGAACACCTTGTCAACGCACTCCTTGTGGACACTTCAACTGCACTCCTTGTAGGAACTCTTGCTCAGATAGAGAAACAATTGAAACTCATTCCATTACCCTTTCCTCTCAGATTTCAGACATTCAACAAGAAATCATTCATACATAGCATAAAAGCAATTGCATGACAGAAAAGAGTAAAACATTCATGAGCATAACATTCAAAGATGCATACACAGAGAATATATGGACACCATGAGTCTGAATCACAACTTTCTTTGTATTAATTCAGAACTTCTGTACATGGAGTCTGCTACACAGCTCTCTGCTTCTCTTCTATGCTCTTCCCGATTATCTTGCATGCTTATGTTACAATACACAATGAGGGTGTCTATATCCCGTTTCCCTCTTGTGCTCTAAAACTGTCTAATCTAGAATTGAATTCTATCTACTTTACATTAACTACTATAAATTTCTTCTACCTACTAAGGACGAGAGCGAATCGCTCAAGGTCCGTTTACATTACACAAGTGTGCTCCTTCTTAATTATCTTATTTAAGATGGTGCATCAATTTCAAGGTAATTTCAAAAATTGCGCTGGCGATTGTCCAACTGTCTTTTGCTTCCGCGCTGGATCGCTTGAGATGCTCCTGCATCATACTCCCTGGCTTGAAAATTTTCATGGGCTCCTGTCCATGAGCTCACGCATGGTCTGTCCATGCTTCTGGATCTCTGCTTCATTCTCCCAGCTGGCATTTTCAACTGGATGGCCCTTCCATTTGACCAAATATTCAAAGTATTATTTCCGCCTGGTCTTCTTGCTCACTCTTTTATCCAGTATGCGCTCCATCTGCGGCTTATCTGCAACTCGCATCTGCTTTGTCCACTGGATCACTGGTTGCTCAGTTCCTATTCCTGCTTCCTCAACTTTATATGGGTACAAATCTGAGATATTGAATATCGGAGAAATTCCGATCCCATCGGGTAATTCAATCTCATAAGCATTTGCCCCAAATTTCCTCAAGACCCTACATGGTCCGATTTTCTTCATCTTCAGCTTATTATATGTTCCTCTTGGGAACCTTTCCTTCCTCAAATGTGCCAGAATCAAGTCACCAACCTCAAACTGAAGTTGTCTTTTGTGTTGATCTGCTCTGCGCTTGTATTCCTGGCTTGAATTCTGCAATCGCTCCTTCACCTGGCTGTGAAGTTCCTTCATCGCCTCTGCAAATTCTTCTACACTAGCGCTCCTAGTCGCAGTCTGTTCTGAATCCCTCAATTCAGAAATTCCTCTCAGCTGCATGCCATAGACAACCTGAAATGGACTCTGCCCTGTGCTTCTGTTGACTGAGTTGTTATAAGCAAACTCTGCCTGTGGTAATATGTTGTCCCACTGGCTGTGGTGTTCTGTCACCAAGCTTCTCAGCAAGTCTCCCAGACTTCTATTTACCACTTTTGTCTGTCTATCCGTCTGAGGATGATAAGCTGAACTAAACGACAAGTTAGTTCCTAGCTTCTTCCATAAGGTCCTCCAAAAATGCCCTACGAATTTAGTGTCTCGATCCGAAACTATACTCCTTGGCAAACCATGAAGTTGAATGACCTCCTTGAAAAACAGGTTCACAATATGAGTTGCGTCATTGGTTTTCTGACATGGAATGAAGTGTGCCATCTTGGAAAATCTATCCACCACCACAAAGATTGAATCAAAACCTCTTTGCGTTCTTGGCAACCCCAATACGAAATCCATGCTTATTGCATCCCACGGCCTCTCTGGTATGGGAAATGGTTGATAAAACCACGCATTCTATCTTCTTCCCTTCGAATGCTGGCAAATTTTGCATCTGTCCACGAATCTCTTGACATCTGCTCACATTCCCGGCCAAAAATATGACTCATTCAGCTTTGCGAACGTCTTGTCATGACCAAAGTGCCATGCCAATCCTCCACTGTGTTTCTCCTTTAGCAGATTCTCCCTCATGGAGCATTTTGGAATACACAGTTGATTACCTTTAAACAATAATCCTTCCTGGATCATGTATTCTTCCCATTGGCTTCTATCCCTGAGAATTGGATTCTCAGTTGCTTCATATGCCTCCTTAAAATCTGGATCATCTGCGTACATGTCCCTGAGATCATCAAAACCCAACGTTTTGACTCTGAACTCCTGCAATAGCAAACACTTCCTGCTCAAAGCATCAACAAATTTGTTAGCAGTACCAGAAATATGTTTAATCACAAAAGTGAAATTTTGCATATATTCCACCCATTTGACATGTCTTTGATTCAACTTCTTCTGTTGAGTCACAAACTGCAATGCATGATTGTCACTGTATAAGACAAACTCTTTCGGGATCAAGTAATGCCTCCATTTCTTCAATGCTTGTATAATAGCATAGAACTCCTTATCATAAGTGGAGTATTTCACCTTCGCTGAAGTATGCTATTGGCCTGTCTTCCTGACTCAAGACTGCCCCGATCGCAAACCCACTTGCATCGCATTTCACTTGAAATGTCTTTCGAAAATCCGGCAACACCAGAATTGGTTGTTCCGTGATTTTCCTCTTCAGCAGATTAAAACTTCTTTCAAACTCTTCAGTCCATTGAAAAGATTTGTGTCTTTTCTTTATTGTATCCATCATCGCTGCACTAATTCCACTGAAATTCCTGATGAACTTTCAGTAGAAACTAGTGAATCCGTGAAAAATTCTCACCTCAAATATGTTCTTCGGTGATGGCCAATTCTTGATTACCTCCACCTTATCTGGATCCATCTTCAACTCATTTGCCGAAATAACAAATCCCAAGTAAATGAGCTTTGTCTTCATGAATGAGGATTTCTTCATGTTTATCAACAACTTCTCCTGCTGTAGTTTTTGCATCACTGTAGCCAAATTCTTAAAATGCTATGCCACTGTTTTACTGAAAACCAGTATGTCATCCAAATATACGATAACAAATTTTCCGATGAACTCCCTCAGGACTTCGTTCATCAGCCTCATGAAGGTACTCGACGCATTTGTTAATCCAAACGGCATAACAAGCCATTCATACAACCCTTCATTGGTTTTGAATGTTGTCTTCCACTCGTCACCTTCTCTCATGCGGATTTGATGATAACCACTTTTCAAATCAATCTATGAAAAATACTTTGCTCCACTCAAGCAATCCATCAGATCGTCCATTCTTGGCAATGGAAATCTGTACCTGATGGTTATCTTGTTAATCGCCCTCGAGTCAGTACACATACTCCAACCTCCATCTTTCTTCGGACTGAGTACTGTTGGAACATCACATGGACTCAAGCTTTCCCTGACCAAACCTTTGTCCAATAAATCCTAGACTTGTCTCTTAACCTCTTCATACTCTTGCGATGTCAACCTGTATGCGGCTTTGTTTGGCAAACTGGCTCCTGGTATGAGATCAATGTGATGACTCACACTTCGGATCGGTGGCAACGAACGAGGTAATTCGTCCACTACTATATCAGCGAACTCTTCCAGCAGTTCCTGAATCTTTTCTGGTAAATCATCCACTCTTGTGCTGGTCAAAACAATCTTCAGTTTCCTGACCACAATGAACTGTGGATCCTCCTTCTTCTTGACCTCTGTAAGAAGTTCCTTCCCACTCATGAGAAGTACTGTTTTGCTTACTTTAGGCTTCACCTCCTTATCCTTGATTGGAAGCAACATGTGAGTCCTCCCATTCTTCTCTAGGGTGTATGTGTTCATTCTCCCATCATGAATCACATTCTTGTCATATTTCCATGGTCTACCCAGCAATAGATGACAAACATCCATGGGAATAACATCACATAATATCTTATCATTATATCCTCCTATCTTAAATTCAAGTAAACATTGTTTAGTGACAGTTACCTGATGTCCTTTTTGTAGCCATGAAATTATGTATGGGCTTGGATGATCAATCGTCTCCAGCTCCAACTTTTCTACCATCTTCGTAGAAACAAGATTATCCATGCTACCACTGTCTACAATGACCTTGCATACCCTGTCCTTGGTTTTGCAAGTAGTTCAGAAAAGTCTGGTTCTTTGGACTGAACTCTCCATCTCCTTCTCTGGTGTCAACAGAGCTTTTCACATCATTAGTGATCTTCCGCCTTCAGCATCTTCTGCCTCAACATCCCGCCTCTGTGCCTCGACGATGTGAGCTTCTCCACTCTCCTTCTTTTTACTTGGACACTAGTAAGACTTGTGACCATTCTTTCCACATGTGAAGCATGTTATTACTCCACCTCTTCCTCTTCCTCTACCTCTAGTACGAGGAAAAGTGTTGTTATCAGCATAATCTCCTCTCTGCTCAGTATGCTGCCCTCTCTGTGAGTTTCCACCTCTCTCAGTTCGAGTCTGAGGTTTCTTCCAGTCCTCCTTGGGCTTCTGATATTTATCTTGGGCAACTGATTTGCCTCTGGGTTGACTTCTGCCTCGGCCTCTCTGACCCTGCTTTCGGCTCAGCTTCTCTTCTGCTTTCAAAACCATTTGATAAGCATCTTCCACTGTTCGGATGGTTACCATGCTCATCTCATCCTGGATATCATATCTCAGGCCATTCATGTATCTGGCAACTTTTTCATCATCGCTCTCCCGATGACCTGCCCTGATGTTCAGCTTGTAGAATTCCTCAGTGTATTCTTTCACTGTCATCAGTTTCTATCTCAGGTTCTGCATTCTCCTGAACAGAGTAATTTGGTAATCTCTAGGGATGAATTTTGCCTTCATCTTCGCGATCATTCTGTCCCAACTTTTGATCTTCTGCTTACCTTTGCAGCGTTTGTCAGCTTGTGGCTCATCCCACCACAATGTTGCATGTCCCTTTAACCTTGTGACAACATGCTTGACTTTCTTGTCTTCTTCGACATCTTCATAGTCAAAGTATGTGTCTAGAGCTCTAATCCAGTCTAGAAGCTCCTCTGCATCCAAGTTTCCCTCATAAACTGGAATGTCCATTTTCGCTTTTGCACCCATTCTTGCAATAGCTCTGATCAAGCGTTCATTGGCTGCATCTTCAATTGCAACTTCTTCTTCATGTTCAGCCTCAATCTCACTTTCGGAATCACTAAGATCCCCAGCACTGACTGTACGCCTTTGTGATGTCTCCATGTCTTCGAGTCTAGCTCGTAGATCACACATTTCTCTCTCCATAGCTGGATCTGTCATCTACCTGCCTCTTCTTCGCGGCATTTCCCTATCCTCTGGTGGATCGGGTGTTTGCCTGTCCCTTCTCCTTGGCAGCATGGTAAGTTCTCTTTCTCTCTGCTACAGAAAGAAAAGAACCTTTTTGTGCTCTGATACCAGATGATGCCGATGCACGCTCCCTCCACAACCCGCAGGTCGAAAAGGTCCACGTCAGCACAGGATCTTTCCTTTTTCCACTGGCCCAAAGAACTCTAAACGACTCTTCTATTTCCCTATCGGGAAATCTGCACCCACAACAAACTCTCACGGGATCCCCTCTTTAAACTTGGGAGATCAGACTTCGCAACTTCGTGAATCTAGTGATCGAGTGTTGGCCTCTCGAATCCCCGAAACCTGAAATCAGTCAACGCTGACCTTTCCTTTAACCTTTCGGAATTCTCCTTATCGCGATTTCAACGATTGCGATGTCGAGAAACTTGTCCCTACGATTCCCGAATCCCGATTTGGCAAAAATCCAATACACTCGTGAGCTTTGACTTTTCAACGCTACTTCACTTCATCGGCGCTTCGGACTTCACAATATCGTGAATCCTAATGCAATATTTTCGGGACTTCACTGCACGAAACTCTGAAGTAGTGTGCCACCTGTCTACTTGCTGACTCCTCCGTGGCCCACACAATCCCTTTAGCTTTCTGGATATCGCGTTTCGGAATATCACGATTCCCATTGCAAGACTTACGGAACTTCCACCCACGAAAACCCGATACAAATATCTGCGTGCAAATCCAACGACCCTTGTGGCTTGGATCTACGATCCTACTCCTCTTGAGCTTAGAACCCTCCGATGCTTTCATCGTAACTCCCCTGCTTCTCCGTGAGATCTAACGGCTTACGGAAATTCGTGAATTCTTCTCAGA
>JASDQU010739147.1:96752-114629 GCA_032191745.1 Picea mariana
TAAACAAAAATAAAAAATAAAAATAAAAATAATATTTCTTAAATATAAATTTATCTCTTTTAAACAAAAATAAAAAATAAAAATAATATTTCTTAAATATAAATTTATCTCTTAAGAAAAAAATAAATATTTGTAAATATTTAATCATAACACCAAATCAATTCGTCAAAGTTCATAAACGGAGAAGGAAGAGCTTTTGTAGGTTGTATCTACCCACAATATGCATCGTAATCATATTGATGATTCCGTGTGTTATAAATTTAACACATGAGTATGCATGTGGGAGAGAAGGGGCCAGAGGAAGAGACAAGTATGTACATTGGGGGACCTACATTTTCCCACAAAATAGAATATGCATGGAATTTGCAAATCTCTAAATTCTTTTATATTTATACAGGTGAATTAGATGTAGCAAATTAGTATCAGTCAATGGCATGAATTTACAATTGTAAGTAGTCACATAAGTATCGGTGAAAATTTGGAACTTTGTGGCGTGGAACTAAATAAAAGAAAAAAAAAACAGGTGAATTAGGTGTAGCAAATTAGTATCAGTCAATGGCATGAATTTACAATTGTAAGTAGTCACATAAGTATCGGTGAAAACTTGGAACTTTGTGGCGTGGAACTAAATAAAAGAAAAAAAAAAAACACGTAGGAAAAAATGGCTTTTGACGTATTTATTTTTAACGAAAGCCCAATTTATTTTTATATAATTGGGTATTATCTTATCATTTCTTCTTTTGCCTTTACTTTTTACAATGTTAGGAATCTCGTGACTGGGTACAGCCAATGGAAACCATTTCAAACTTGTATAATCCCCTTTGCCCGTTATGCAATGTATGTGATGGTAGTAAATGACTTACAGTTCTAGATCCACGCTGGTCTGATTGATTGTGTGAGAACAGGAATTGAATCACTCGTCACAAGTCTGAGGAAGAGTAAGTGTTCAATAATAACGATGGAGCAAGGCGGGGATGTCACCATAGTAAAGCCACTCAACGACAAGAGAGAGTACAAGAGGGTGGTGCTTCCCAACGCTCTGCAGGTCCTCCTTATTAGTGATCCTGATACTGATAAGGTGAAGTGCTTGCTTTCACTATATATATATACATATAAATTTCTGTTGATCTTTATAGATATGTACTATTTTCTTAAAAATTATGTTCATGGCCCTCTTCTCCACCTCCACAGAGCTGCAGTGTAGGATTAGATTAAATCCGTAAAACATGTCCTCCATAGGGTTTGAACATGGCGAACATGGCTCTCCTCCGAGAGCACCAAGACTTTCATGAGCATGCCTCTCCTCCGAGAGTACCCACGAGTTTCACCTACTAACCTCACCAATGTTGACACAATCAGGAGTTGTATGAATAACAGTTTCTGGCATGAGATTACCAATAAGAGTTTCTATCATGTTTATTAAGGAAATTAGAGTATTTACTATATGTTGGGTTCCAGTTAGTACATGTTTCCATTTGCATTAAAAATAAGCTGAAATGATACTACAGGCCATGGCGTACTTAAAGAACTTTAAATTGTTATTCTGTGCAGTTACGTTTCTAGGTTTCATCATTCAGGTTGATTGACGTACATTTTTGTTATGAACCCAAATGGAAAGCTGAATCCTATGGCTGAAAATCCCATATGAATTTAGCTGTTGTGAATCAAACCTGAGAACTGCCAGTAAACTGATTGGAAAATTTTGCCGTTATAACTGAAGAACAAAACCTGTAACTGAAATTGAAAATTGAATTTTAAACAGAAATATCAAAATATAAGCCAACGGAACAATACTGGAAATCTGGTAAATAGACTCATTCAATAAGTTTTTATTATTGCAGACAATTACATAAGACTAAGTAGCTTTCGTGAGTAGTTATGGGTGCCAACTCAGGCCTAGTTTCCAAGGTAGTATGGGCATTGCACTTGGCCATGGAATAAGTCACTCATAGACTTACATAAACTTACTGTAAAATGGATTTTCAGAAAAAAACTCCTTGAACCTTTGTACTAGTGTGTTTAAACTTTAATTAGATTCTTATCCCTCCAAGATTAGATGACAAGAGGATAAGATGAGATCAATTTTAAGAATATTGTTAGATGAGATAACGTAAGATACTATGAAGAAGATGAAAAATATGAATCTAGGAAAAGATAAAAGGCCAGGATAAAAAGCCTAAATCAGATAAGTTAATAGTATCTGATAAGTTAATAGTATCTTGAGAGAAGATAAGAATGTTAATTTAGAAAAGATAACACAATCTTGAAGAAAATAAGAAATAGTATTCTTAACCATGGAATCATGCTCGCACATGTATTCTTCAAAGAATCTTTTGATTTTTTTATAAGTATCACAACAATTTTTGAGTGTTTGGGAAAGGTACTAACCATTTCTTTTTATAAAATTCTTCCTCTAACTATCGATATAAACAAAGATGTGCATATGTATTTTATGTTAAAAAACCAGGCCATAAATGCAGCTGCCACAGACATTGACTAAACTCAAAATTTGGGCTGGTTACAAACCAAAAATACCCATTAACCTAACATCGGCCTCTTGGGCAAACATATAGCATTAAATTCCATAAAGTGTTAAGAAAGAAACATATTCAAATGACCCGATGCCTTGGAACAAACATAGGTCCAAAAGCACTAGCCAACGACGGGGAGAGGCCCAACATTGGGTCGTGGATCATCATCTTCTTTGGGGGTTGGCCTCCAACTATATATCTGACTCTAGGTCAGTAATGATTGGCTCCCAACCATCAATGTTAGGTTCAGTTTGATTTGTAATTGCTTAGCCTATAGCCAAGTCTATTCACTAGCATGGACTTTAATTAATGTTGTGGAAAATAAATTGTTTATCTCTATTTGCTATTCCATGGTCCATTAATTATGGTTGTGTATTATTTGCAGATTGCAATTTCAAATGAAGGAAATAGTACCGAAGAAAAACAATCATACATAGAAATAACATAATATTTTATCTTGGAAACCCATTGTAGGAAAACCAATATCAAAATGATGTCTTTATTTGGCTCTTTTTACGCTCAAGATCGATTACAAATGGGAGCTTTACAGCCTCTAACAAAGGTTTTGTGTAATCTTACTCCTAGGTTGTGTCTTGTAGATTGTTGTTTGGTTGAGTGACAATCTTCATTCCTCGTGGACAGGGCAAAATCCTCTTCATCCTTTCGGGCTAGGAACATATTTCTTCTTCTGTGTCCTTAGAGGTTTTTTTGTTGTACCCTTCTTCCCAAGCTTACAACTCTCAAGTCTCAATTTTCATAAAACTTGTTTGTTTGTCCTTCAATGTTTAAGCAATAGCTCCTTTCACCAGTGAGTGATTTTCCTTTTTATTACCTCCTCCAGCGATTAGTTCTCTCTAAGAAGGCCAAGAGACCCCACAAGAATTTGTGGCCAATATCTCACATCCATCATTGCCACTTTTCCCCCACATTAGTAATTGTTTCCTCCCTAAACAAAGAACATAAGAATTCTTCTCTTTTAGGGTTACTGTCACCTTGTTGCTCCTCATATACACATGAATGACAATTATATTTTCAGGGGTAACTTATAGGGAATTTTTGTTAATTTTCTAATCCCAACACCTAGATAATTATTTCCTAGTGATTTCCTTGCTGGAACAATTAATTACAATTGATTGAATAATTTATATTGGCTGGAATAATTAATATAAATTAAAAATAGTGGAAGCAAAATGGAAACCAATCTCACAATGACACATGCATAACAAATTTATGCCCTTCAAATATGCTTTTCATTAAATAATGTCCAAGCATGCAAGGGCTCCCTTATCGGGAAAATGGCCCAATGAAGAAAATATGACCAACAACAAACTTGGAAAATTTGCCCTCTGATAAACTCTTTGCCTGCAAATCTTCCCCAGATACCCTCTGCCAACTGCTGCCACTGTACGACCTCCTGTATGGGCACTTGTACGGCCTGCTGTACGACCCATACAGCCTGCAAAACAGGCCTATGACTTGTTGTACGGTGGGTTGTCGTGGCCTGTACGACTGTTGTACGACCCCTACTAGGATGTACGGTCCTCTTGCTGCTTCTTGGACGGCCTGTATGGCCTCTCCAACAAGCAAATAAGGCCTCCTCTCTGCTGGTACGGTATCCTGAAAGATCTTCTGGCTGTTGTCCTTTCCTCCCTTGCTAACCTATAGAGTGAAAGTCCTTCTCCACTCTAAATGAGTCATTGACTCCTTGCTTGTGTGTGTGATCCAGGAGGATCTCGGTGGTCACCCACCTTTTCCAACTGGCTCAAAACAGTTTTTTTGGCAACTTACTATTTTTAGCGGTTTTTCGGTTCCTGAACTTCCGGGGCCATTTTAAGGGCCTAAACGATGCTTTTTCGCGATCGGGCGCCTCAATGATTGAGCCCCCTAAATGAAGTTCCTTGTCAATACCTTTCCAACAAGCTATCGTGCGCCCTAAACGAAGATCGTATGCAAAAGTTACGACCCCGAGAATTTGATGTACTAACTTACCCCAACGGGGCCCACATGACTTTTGGCGCTTCATCTTCTAGGGTTAGGTTTTTGGATGTCTAGGATTTTGGCATTCATGTTTATTGTAAAAAGGCCTTCACAGCCTCATTGTACTCATCTTCTTGCGAATGAGCGTAGCTGTCACATCTCTTCTCAGAGATAAGCTGCCACCATTCTAGTAAGCTAGTTTCAGTCTGCATTTTACAGTTTCAACATATTTCTTATTTAATAGAAGTCCAGTTTTACTGTATCTCTGTTGTTATTCATTGGGTCTTTGTGTTAATATTATAAATCTGTGTTTTCATTTTGTTCTTCTCATAAATATGGATCAGTGGTATTAGAGCGGTCTGCTCCTTGTTTTTTTTTAGTGCATGTCCCCGACGAGGTCAAGGTATAGAGAGTTGGATCTCGAGCTTATTTCTCTTGAGGAAAAATGCTCTTGCATGCCCAAGAAACCTTCCATGGCGGGCGAAAAGAAAGATGACGGGACAAGAGATCCTTTCAAAATGTTGCTCGAGGAAGCCCTCGAGTGACAGAGGAACAAGATGATGGACAACTTTACACAAATCCTTCGACGATTGTTGACAAACGACGCATCTACCTCGAGTGGAGTCATCGCCCCCTTCAAGGTACATATCAACTTTGATATTCCTATATTTGAAGGTCAGATAGACGCAGATGCTGTAGACAAATGGTTGAATATGCTAGAAGGGTATTTATCTTTCCATAACTTTTCAAATAGAGAAAAGATTACTTTTGCGCTCCTCAAAGTCGTCCCCCATGTCAAAGATTGGTGGGAGACTTTCTATGAGCAAAAGGAAACGAAGGAACCCTCATTATTTATAGTCGCACTTACCTGGGAATCCTTCAGGGATGCTATTAAGGAACAATACTACCCTGTTGGAAGTTATGATGACCTGTATACAAAATGGACCACACCGCGGCAAGAAAGGGACTAAGCAGTGCCAGAGTTCACAAATAACTTCCATACCTTGCGCACCAAGATGTGTATCAAAGATTCTGAGCGACATTTGGTGCTCAAGTATCACGGTGATTTGCATAGATACATCTAGGAAGAAATGGAGTTTTTGGACATCTCTTCCTTAGGCGCGGCCTATTGATATGCCGTCAAAATCGATCAGAAGTTTAAACAAAAGACGCGACAGTTTGGGTCTAGGAACCTGATCCAGATGGATATCGGTGGCCACCCACCTTTTCCAACTGGCTCAAAACAGTTTTCTGAGAATTTTGGCAATTTACTATTTTTAGCAGTTTTAACTTCCGGGGCCATTTTGAGGGCCTAAATGAAGGTTTTTCGGGATCGAGCTCCTCAATGATAGTCAAAGGCATGATTGAGCCCCCAAAATGAATCTCCTCGACGATACCCTTCCAACGGGCTATCACATGCCTAAAACGAAGATCGTATGCAAAAGTTACGACCCTGGGAAGTTGATGTACTAACTTACCCAAACGGGGCCCACATGACTTTTGGCGCTTCATCTCCTAGGGTTAGGTTTTTGGATGTTTAGGGTTTTTGACATTCTTTCTTATTGTAAAAAGGCCTTCAGAGCCTCATTGTAACCTGCTTC
Source organism: Picea mariana (assembly GCA_032191745.1). Taxonomy (NCBI): domain Eukaryota; kingdom Viridiplantae; phylum Streptophyta; class Pinopsida; order Pinales; family Pinaceae; genus Picea; species Picea mariana. Next base: position 102,862 of record JASDQU010739147.1, read on the forward strand.
TTGCGAATGCGCGTTGCCGTCACATCTCTTCTCAGAGATAAGCCGCCACCATTCTAGCAAGCTTTTTTCCGCTACATTTTATAGTTTCAGCTTATTTCGTTATTGAATAGAAAACCAGTTTTACTGTATCTTTGTTATTTTGTGTTAAGCACCTGTTAATAATCTGTATTCATTTCGTTCTGCTCATAAAATCCGGTTCAAAACCCCTCACAGTAGAAGCAAGGCAAGGGTAGCCCCGACCTGCAGAACAAAGGACAGAGCAAAGATGGACAGTTTCAGGAAAACTAGTCGAAGCTGCAAGCAAAGAAGGACAATGGAAAGACGAAGAAAGATACTGGGAAGTGGTGCGACTTCCATAAGAGCCCCTGGCATAACATTGTTGATTGCCGCTCAAAGAAGTCATTGGTGGCAGAGGTGAAAGCCTCTGAATTGGATGCGGGTTCCGACTCTGAGTCAACCTAAAAAGGGGAGATGGATCATTGACGCAGAACCCAGTGCCACCGTTGCTACCACCAAGATCCAGCCCGGTGAACCTGATGAGCCAGAGGAAGGCGAGTGCCTCTTTCATTCATAGATGTGGTTGAAAGGCACTCCGCTGCACTTCATTGTTGATAGCGGTAATTAGAAGAACCTCATCTTAGTGGAGGTCGTCAAGCGGCTAGCCCTGCCGACAACGCCGCACCCGCAACCCTACACCATCGGATGGCTCTTCCAAGGGAGCGGTCTTCGCGTCAGCCAACAGTGCCTCCTATCGTACGACATCAAGCCATTCAAAGATGAGGTATTGTGTGATGTTGCTCCCCTTGAATTTTGTGATGTTCTTTTGGGCCAACCTTATTTATGGAAACATCATGCTGTATATGAGTCTAGGCCTCGCAGTGTTATTATTACTTTGAACAGGAAATTGTACGAGGTACCCGAGGTAGTCCCACCTAGTGCCATTTCCTTGATCTCTGTCAAGCAATGGAGGAAGGTCATCGCTCAGACCGGGAAGTTTGTCTTCTTCGTGATTCGCTCTCGGAGTGAGCGAAAGATTGCAGCCACATCCACGGCCTCCGCGACCGACCTCTCCACGCAACAAAAGCAAGTGGATAAGGTCGTAGAAGAATACAAAGACATCTTCTCCTCACCTACTGGGGTACCTCTGCACTGTCGGGTCAAGCATTCCATCGATCTGACCCCCGACGCACTACTACCCAATGGACTAGTCTATTGTTGCTCTCTGTTAGAAAACGAGGAGATCCATTGTCAGATCCAAGAACTGCTCCACAAGGGACACATCCGATCCATCTCATCGCCTTGTGGCAACCCGATCGTGCTTGTGCAGAAAAAAGATGGGACCTGGCGACTTTGCATTGATTGTCGAGCCCCAAATAAAATCACAGTTAGGAACCGGTACCCAAGGGAGCCAAATACTTCAGTAAGATTGATCTGAAGTCTAGCTACCATCAGGTCCCAATAGAGCAGACATATGTATGGAAGACTGCCTTCAATTCAAAAGAAGGTCTTTTTGAATGGATGGTCATGCCCTTTGGTTTGACAAATGCCCCAACAACTTTCATGAGGCTGATGGACGATATCTTGCGGCTTTTCACCAATTCTTTTGTAGTGGTGTATCTGGATGACATCCTCATCTACAACAATACTTGGGCGGAACACTTGCCGCACATTCAGCGGGTTCTGCACACTCTGTGGCAGCACAAGCTATATGCCAACTTGGAAAAATTCTCCTTCGGCATGGACAGAGTCCACCACCTAGGCTACATTGTTGATGTGCATGGTGTGCATGTGGATCCAGCCAAGATCCAAGTCATTCGTGACTGGCCAACCCCAACCACGCTCACTGAGCTTTAGATCTTCTTAGGGCTTGCCAATTTCTATAGCAGGTTTGTGTTGGGATTCTCCCATATTGCATGGGCCCTCAGCCAAGTAATTAGGGGTGGCGGTAAGGAAAAATTTGTGTGGGGCCTGTCCCAACAACAAACGTTCGATGATCTGAAGTAACGCTTGTGCTCAACCCTAGTGCTTTCGTTACCTAACTTGCAACAACCTTTTGAAATCGAGACAGATGCTTCAGACGATGTTGTGGGCGCAGTCCTCACTCAGCACGACCACCCTGTGGCCCATCATAGTGAGACATTATCTGATGTCGTCCGTAAGTACTGTACTTACGACAAAGAAATGTACTCCATTGTGCAAGCCTGCTGCCAGTGGAAGCATTACATTCTCGGGAAGGAGGCAGTCATCCACACTATCATAAGCCGCTGCAATTTATGCAGACACAAGGAAAATTGCAGAATGACCGCCATCAGAAGTGGTCCACATACTTGCAGCAGTTCCACCTCAACATCAAGCATAAGACATGTAGTACCAACAGGGTCGCTGATTTCCTCAGCCGACCTCTAGTTGCGGCACTCACCATGGTGCTAAACTCTTGCGGCCACGAGACCTCTGGATGGCCCCACCTCTATGAGACAGATCCTGATTTTGCCACAACCTACCAGGTGTTGGGCGCCAACACAACTGTCACTAATTTCCATCTTCAGGACGGGCTGCTGTGCCATCTGGGTTATCTCTGCATTCCATCAAGCGAGCGAGCGAAGCTGATTTGGGAAGCCCACTACAGTCAGGTGGCAGGACATTTCGGTGTTGAAAAGACAGTGGCAGTGCTGCAGAAACATTTTTATTGGCTGAAACTTCAACATGATGTCAGCAAGTATATCAGGTCCTGCACTGCTTGCGCTATTTCCAAACCGACCACTAAGAAACAAGGCCTGTACACCCCTCTGCCTACTTTTGACAAGCCCTGGGAATCCATCTCAATGGACTACATATCGAGCCTTCCGTCCACCAAGCGGGGAAATGACTGTGTTTTTTGGTTGTTGATCGCTTTTCCAAGATGGCGATTATGTCCGCTTGCAAGAAGAGCATCACAGTAGAGGCCAATGCCAAGCTCTTCTTTGAACGAGTGTGGGTACATTTCAAGATCCCACAAACCATTATCTCAGATCGAGATAGCCGGTTCCTTAGCACATTCTGGTCGAGCCTCTGGTCACTGCTGGACACCAAGCTCACCAAATCCACTGCCTTCCACCCTTAGACGGATGGCCAAACCGAGGTCGTCATCCAGATGATCATGCACATCCTAAGCATGTACAATTCCAAGCACCCCTGCACCTGGGATGAGAGTCTTCCCTATGTTCAACATTGCTACAACAGAGCCATAGATAGCTCAACCGACCACAGTCCCTTTTATGTGGGGTTGGGATTTCAACCATTGGGTCCCATGGATGTTGCTCTACCCCTTGCAGCCTCCCGGGCAGACTCGTCGCATGCTCCAACTGGAGTTGACAAAGCCACCTGGTTCATTGAGCGGATCTAGCACATCCGCCAACAGATTCGGGATATTTTACAGAATTCCAATGCCAAGTACAAGTAGCACCATGATCAACACTGGGTGCCACACCATTTTCAGGTGGGAGACAAAGTTTGGTTGCACTTGCAGAAAGAATTCCTTACAGGGCCTCACGGAAGCTTCGTCCATTGCGTTATGGACCCTACACCATCACCAAGGTTGTGGGTAACAATGCTTTTGAGCTCAACCTTCCCCCCTTCCTTGGCTTGCACCCAGTGTTCAATGTGGACCTCCTTCGGCCTTATTTTCCACCATTATTGGACACCTCGAAGATAGCAGAATAATTGACACCAACAAAGCTCAACCTTGACTGCATGGAACAGGCAACCACTAATTAGATAGTGGACACATAGGTCAAGGGCACTCGCCAGCAGAGGATCCAACTTTATCGGGTTGTCAAAGCAAGGCAGCTCTTGCACCAATGCAAGTGGCTCACTTGGGGCCAAATTTAGCAGAAATTTTCTCATTTGATGGGGGCACTCAATGCAATGGATACCATTTCTTCCTAAGGGGGGAGGATTGATCCAGGAGGATCTCGGTGGCCACCCAACTTTTCCAATTGGCTCAACACAGGTTCTTGGCAACTTACTATTTTTAGCAGTTTTTCGGTTCCTGAACTTCTGAGGCCATTTTGAGGGCCTAAACAATGTTTTTTCACGATCATGCACGTTAATGATAGCCGAAGGCTTTGAATGAGCCCACTAAATGAAGCTCCTCATCAATACCTTCCCAACGAGCTATCGTGCGCCCTAAACGAAGATCGTATGCAAAAGTTACGACCCCTAGAAGTTGATGTACTAACTTACCCCAACGAGGCCCACATGACTTTTGGCGCTGTTTAAGGCTGTCCTCAACATAGAATCCGGGTCCACCACCTCTCCAACGGCTCCAAGCTCGTCTCTCATCTGGTTGTATCGGCCAAGGAAAGAAGTAACTGATTCATCCTGGAGCATACAAATGCCCCTGAGTCGATCATACAGAACCATCTTTCGGTTCTGGTTAGAGCTCTCATAAAGCTTGCATAAAGATGCCCACATCTCAAATGCACAAGTTTTCCCAGCCAAGTGGGGAATGATGTGATCCCGTACTACATCACAGACCGTCCTTTTTGCCTTGTTGTTCCTCTTCCTGAACTCTGCTAACAAGACGAGATCAGTAGTAGGGGGAATAGGAACAACTGCTTGAACTATATCCCATAGTTTGAGGTCCGCCATAAGAAAGACGATCCTGGCCTTCCAAGGCGACCAGTTGCTAGCTCCAGCTAGCCTATCCTCCACACGCATATGAGATGCTGACATCACTGTCGACTGCACTCAAACTGATGCTGCAACTGCAAAGGAACGTTGCCTCACTCCTGTCAACACAAGTGTGAAAAGAGGCAAACGAACACCGACCTCACTCCTAGCAATATAGGTGTGAAAAGAGGTCGAGAAAAATCAGCCTCACTCCTACCACGTAGGTGTGAAAAGAGACTAACGAAAATGTCTACAAACTGCTCTACAACCCTTCACAAAAATCTGCGAACAAGCTGCCACTGAACTGGGTCAATGGCTGTCCAAAAAATCTGCCCAAAAGGTGTCTAAAACAGTCCAACAAGATGCTGTCCAAAACTCAGCAAAAATCAGCCACCAAGCTCTGATACCATGAAGATTTTCTAGGTCCTAACAAGCTGCCAACTAGGTCTGTCTTTGACCTCAAGTTGGCTCTAAGTTTCAACTGTCAAACAAGGGTTTGCTGCTATTTTATAACAACAAATTGTTCAGTAACTTATTTGTTGTTCCGTTACGGTTACATAGGCCATTAAGGTGCTCTAACATGTAGTTTTGTCACAAGATGTTAGCACATGCATACCATAAGCTATATAACACACCTGGAAATCTTTTAGAGCTGAAATAATGTTGTGCTAAACACTAGCATACATGAAAATGAACACAACTATTTTTGGTCAACATGACCCTGGATTAAATCCCCCCGGGGAAAACTAGTTTGAGATGAATGTATATATATGGAGTGCTTCAAGCTTTAAGAACAACAAGAAAGATAAATACAAAGGAACCTGATACTTTGCAAGGTCCTCTCAAGCTTTGCAATGGGTTCCTTGGGATATGCACCCCTAGAAGAGTGTGCCCCCTAGAAGATTTGGGTGCTTGAAGATGCTCTGCGCCCTTGCTCTTTCCCTTTGTTGTTTGCTAAACCCTTGCACTCAAATTACCATTTGATTTCCCTCTCAACAACCCACAAATCAAAAGCAAGAACTCTCCACTCCAAATGCTACCTGCTAGCTTTGCGCCCTCCTCCTAGCAAACACACTCACACCAAATAACTGAGGCTCCAACAAGCCTTGCGCCCTCCATGAACATGTGCGCCCAAGCTTGTTGCTTTCTCCTCTAAATTCTCACTTCTCTACTCCGCACCAAACTCTCAAGGTGAACAAGTGAACAATTAGCCTCTCCTTTGCCCTTTGTGCCCTCCTTAAGGATGCATAAGGAAACCTAAGAAATGAGTGGATGAGTGTAATTTTCCCAAGCCATTATGACAGGAACATCACGTTTTTGCATGATTTTTAAACTGTTTCTGGTTGTGGCATTTCGTCAAACACTTTGCTGATTTACTTATGTTTGAGTGCTCACTTGCAGGTTGACCTCTTAAATTCGGCCTTAAGGTTTATATTCAGTTATCACACATAGATTTGAAGCTACAACCAATGGAAATACAAGAGACACCAAATATGGAACCAATAACAAGATTTGACCTTTATTATTATGAAAAGCAAGAACTTGATACCAAGTGGATGCAGATCTGGAATAACATCAGATGGCTCCAAGAGATAATATATGAGCTGCTACAAAATGCTCCCGATAAGACAAAACAAGCCTCCAAAGGCTGAATATACCATGAAAACCAGTACAAGAGAGATCTGGGCCATTTGAAGTGCCAAACCTCAAGCTGGATGGTGCTACGCCCTGCTAGAACACTGAAGACCCTCAATAATTCGGCCCTACTGTCAAAGACCTACAAATACTCCACAGAAGATGTCGAACTGTAGATTGGGATGAATAGAATCCCCTCCTGAAATCTCAGACTAAAATACCAAAGGAAGCTCCTCCAAATGATGAATCCTCCAATGGAGCTGCTCCCTCCTGAAAACTGTCAAATCCTACAATTTTGGACCTGATGAAGGAGGCCTCCAAATGCTCCGCAGAAGATGCTGAACTGTAGATCGGGATGAGTAGAATCCCCTCCTGAAATCTCAGACTGAAATACCAAGGGAAGCTCCTCCAAATGTTGAATCCTCCAATGGAGTTGCGCCCTCCTGAAAACTGTCAAACCCTACAATTTCGGCCCTGATGCAGGAGGCCTCCAAATGCCCTGAAACCTGCTAGAAAGATAGACCGGGACACTGCAAGTCACTAGGTGAAGTCTCAAGGTCAGATCTGAATTATAACCTCTCCAAACTGAATAGATTTGAATCTAAAAAGTGCCCTCCTTCTCTCTAATTCATCCCAATGCTCTAGGAAATCATCTGTAGCATATAACTCTCTCAAAAAGCACTAGAAGTTTGAGAACCCAGATGCTCAAATTCCCAAATTCCCTTCTCCTTGGCTAGAATGAACCTCCCTTCCATCAATGGTGCGCCCTCCCTTGCTGGAAACCCTCTACTGGTGTGCCCTCTCTCTTCCTGTACCTGTATCTGATGTAGATCTCCCCTGCAACTAAGTAGATCTGAAGTAGAATGGTGTGGGAGAGTATTGCATCCCCGAGACCAAGCTTGGAACAAGCTAGGTGGAATCTTTCACCACCGAATTGTCCTCTAGGGTTTGTTAAGTCAAAACCCTCAAAACCCCCAAGGTCTGGGCTTACTGGTACTACAGCTGCAACTGCAACTGATACTGCAACTGGTTTTGAGACTGCAACTGCAACTTAGGGTTTTATGAGGTGTTGCCGTCCTTATACACACTTGCAAACGTGAGCTAAGTCCGGCTCACTTAGTGTGTCCTTGGAGGCACAATGCCTAGGTTCACAGCGCACGCTGTCACTTTGATCAGAACCTCTTCCGTCTAGGTTCACTCCTAGGGAAGCCAAAGGGGGTAGACCTTAGTTACTAGATGTGTTAAAGTTAAGTTCTAGGAGTTAGTTTTAATTTATTAAGGTTAGAGGGGATCTATCCTATGATGCACAAGCAACAAATGCAGGATGCAAGGGTTAGTATGTAAGTCAAGCCTTTTCCTAGGGCAACTAAGACTAGTGCCTAAAGATTGGGCAAGGGGTCAACTAAGTTTAAGGGTTGTTCGTTACAAATAGATTACAAGATGTTTACAAAATTACAAAAGAATAGATTGAACCAATAAATATTAGATACAATTATTCACAAGAAAAATGCTAAGATACAAATGATACAAAGAGCAAGCTAACCACGTTTTATCTTTATGTGTGCAGGATATCAAAGGATTAAAACATCAGCACAACACATCACATTATCATCAAAGCATCAAGATCATCATCATCAACACACTAATAAGAAGAAAAGATAAGCACAAGTATTAGAGATGAAGACCAACCACCCTTAAATATTAAACCCACAAGTAGTTTTAAAGAGTTAAGTCCCGGGTTAAGTTATTAAGCTTTCTTAAGGTTTTCAAATTTTATTAAGCTTTCACCAAAGCCTCCTCCTCCTATTGCCAAATAACTGTTGGATGCTCAATAAGTGTTGCCACCCTAGCTTCACAGGTCAGCCAAAAACAAGAGTACTTCCCGGAGAGGACACATCCTGTGCGCCGTGAGACAGTTCCCTGCCTACACCCTCCGTTGTTTTCCTCAAGCCCCGTTTTAGATGGTGAAGATGGTGGTCTAAGGTACCCTAGAAAGTCTATTAAGTATATATATGGATTAGGTAGACTTTTAGGTGATTTTTAGAGTGTTTTGAAGATTTTAAGACACTTTTAAAGTGTGATTTAGTGATATGGCCGAAACTTTTATGAGCTTAAAAATGTGTTGCTTCAAGCTTATGCAATTAAGAGTGTGAACACGTGTAAAGAAAATAAAGATGGCTGAAAAAGATTCAAGTTATCACATGCACTTATAAGCTTGCTATTAAAGAAAAATCACACTAGCAAGGACAACTTGCCTTCAAGATATGGAAAGAAAATTTAGTGTGTGTTTGCCTACTTAACCATTAAACAACATTCAAGCCTAAGCAAGTGGCTTCCAATAGATATATGCAATAGAGAAATAAACAATTCACTTATTTAATCACTTAGAGATTTGAGCATTTAAGATCTAAATATGTGCATGAAGAAAAGACTTGAAAATTAACTAAGCAAGTAAAGGATCTAGTTAGGTTACTTATTATGTTGTCCAATAGGCTTAAGACAATGATTATGTGTTTGATCTAAAACGAAAGTAATTATAGCATTAGCCCATAGATCATTAATCACTTAACCACTTAACCTTACCTATTGGGGTATTCCTCTCCCAACTAGGTAGGCAATTAATTTAGTTTGCTTAGTTAGGTTAAGTTCTTTTAGAATTTAGAAATTAGGGCAAACAAGTAAAGAGAGAGAGAGAGAGCCTAAGAAGTAAGCTAGCAAACCAAGCAAGCAACTAAGCAAGCCACAAACCCCACGGCCTAGGTTTGAGAGGTGCCCTCACCTCCAAAACCTCACGGCCTAGCTAAAAAGGAAGCAAAAAAAACTAAAAAAAGAAACCCTAAGCTACATCTAACTACCCCAATGGCTCACACGTGGGAGGAGGCCGTACCACTTTTCCTCCCACATCTATGAGCCAACAAGCAACCAAAAAAAAGAAGAAAAAGTGCCAAGCAAAACTCTAAAAATTGACAAGAGGGTTGAGAGATAGCTACCAATCCCTTTGGGGGTCTTCAAGTGTTGTGTGGATGTCTTTGGGCAGCCAATACCCCTTCCCAACCAGATCTGAAACCTGCAAATCAACAATGTATCTTTGCTGATTTTACTACACACAACCAACCAAAATGAAAGAAAACCCTTGCTTTTTAGGGCAAGAACTTTCCGCAAGAGAAAGAGAGTATATATGTGTAAAAATGACCTATCTAAACATGTTATGCTAGCTGAAAATGAATGTCGATGAACAACAATAAAGAAGAAGAGTAAAGAGAGAGAAGAGCATGGAGTGTAGTTGGGTCTCAAGTGATCCTTCTTGCTTGAGGTGTTCCCAATGAAACCTTTGAGCCAAACCTACAAAACCCTTGTTAGATGATACATATACATGGATAATATATTGAATATGCTAATAAGATGACACTTCAATCCTATCCAACATATCAAGACATATAGGTCTACAAGAACATGCATTGATAAATCCACCCAAATAACACTTTACCTAGGATCCAATGTATATAACCACCAAAGCAAATCGATACAAGTTTACCTCATGTGCATAAGAAGAACAAGAACATGCATTGCTCCTCTAGTTATCCTCCAAAGCTTTCCTTTATTATTACTCAAGAAAATGGATCTTGGAGAGAAAATACTCCAAAACCTTAAGAGAAGAGAATGGAAGAAATGGAATAACGGAGAGAGAGAGAGAATGGAAAATCAAGTAGCATAACAATAGCTCAAGATATGGTGAGTTGGGAGTGAGAAATGAGATCTATTTATACTTGGAGAGGAAAACCTACCTCTCTTGGATCAATGCCAACTGTCCACCACCAAGTAATAGAGTAGATCTCAAGGCTAGGGCGCACCATCTAGGGTTTGCAAAATAGATCTAGGGTGTAGAAGGGATGGAAAATGTTGGTATTGTTATCCCCGATTTCTAGGGATAACTAGGAGATCATGTCTCGAGGCCCACAGGTTCTAGACATGGAGTACCGAGAGCAGGATTGACCTGAGCACGGCCCTGGAGGGCCCATCCTTCTTCCTCTTCATCAGATTTGTCCTGTCAGCAGCAGCAGCATCCATCACCATCGGCTTGGACTTGCATCAGAGAAGACTCTTGCTCCATGAGGTAATTGGTCCAGGTATCATGGTATGTGTCATGTTTGATCATTATAACTTTCAGATATATGCATCAGGTTCCCTACATTTTTGACAACTGCTTGGATCTTACACTAACCCACTTGACCATTGTTGGGGGGATTAACGGGTTGCCCTAGCAAGCTTGTGCCCGTAGGTTTTGGTTAGCCACTAGGGGGGATTTGAAGAGCCATCGTCCGCTCCCACCATATTATCATTTTACATCTTATCTCCCATACATCCATCCCACTCCCCTAGTCCGGGCATTAGGAGGACTTATTTGAGGGGTTACACTTTGTCCTGTGGGAAGAAGGGGCTAAAGGCCCAGGAGGTAAAAGCAGCTGGTAAAAGATAAAAGTCATAGGAAATAAAACCTAGAGATGCCTCGCCCAGGGATCCCCGAGAAGGCAATAAAAGGCCTCTCGATAAGAAACAAAAGGGACCCACAAAAAATAATAAAACAAGGCCTAGCCAAGGGGATGGGAGGTCTCATCACGAGCCGGCCCATTATGTTCATAGGTATCTAGCAGTATGACATTGCCATTATCTGGTCACCACGCCAGGGCAATGACCCTTGGTTGCATGGCCAAGGGAAAGGGGGTCTCATCACGAGCCATCCTTATCATTTCTGCGAAAATGCTCGTGGGTAACACTGTCAGCTCTGGTCACCACGCCAAGGCAGTGTCCTCTAGTCAAACCTTGAAGCAAAAAGGAAAGAAAAAAGTAATGAATAAAGAAAGAATAAAGGCAATAAAGGGGCTTGGAAAAAACTGCATCCATGACAGGTACAGCTTACCTCCTACAAAGGCACCCACGGATAATACCTACCCTTGGTCTTCACTATGTCTGGACATCTTTAGATCATGCCACCTCATTATTACATGGCTTGAATGATGTCTTTTGGAAACTTTCCTCTTCTTATGGGTGTTGGCCCAATAGGTTGCCTTGTCTTTTTCTTCGGCTTTGTATAGTAGATCAGTGTAATATCTTTGAGCTATTAGAGGATATGCTAGGGGTCTTATGCATGTATTTGATAAAATTAATGATGAAATATGATTGACATTGCTATGATCCCGAGGACTGATGAGCCCATGGAGGGCGAAGTTTTTGATGTGCAGGACCATGCCCGACGGACAGGTACCAGTGGATCGGTACACATGGGGAGATGATTAGCTCAGACCTCCATGGGGCTGAAGAGCCCATCAGATGGTTGTTGGGATGGCAGAGACAGGACAATGATGTGATGAGCCTTTGCACATGAAGAAAAGAAGGACGTTCCACCCGGGACACTTTGGCTGAGCCCAGCCTAGGGGGGATGACCCACTTCAGATGGAACGTTTTCCTCTGGATGGACAGGATGT
>JASDQU010739147.1:115570-144103 GCA_032191745.1 Picea mariana
AAACCAGGAAACCAGAACCAGTACCAGTAGTACCAGAAAACCAGGAAACCAGAACCAGTACCAGAAAACTAGAAGTACCAGAAAACCAGAACCATTACCAGAAGTACCAATCCAGAATTTCGCTGGTCCAGTTTCAAGGGGAGAAATTTGGATTTTATGAAATCTAACTGCATCAGTCTACTCGCCTCAATCAAGCACACCTCCTGGTAAGTTCAAAATTAAATTCTGAGCATTTTCATTTTTTGGTCATTTTCCTAGCTCTAGGTAAAAATGTCTGCAAGCACTAAGCTTGTTGACAAGCTAGAAGTTGTGGAAAACTTCCGTGCCTGGAAGTACAGGATTGCACTCATTCTTGAAGAGAATGACCTAGCAAGATTCATTAAAGAAGATGTAATAGAACCCACCGATGCTGCAGCTAAAGAAAAACACCAAAAGGACACAGTTAGGGCCAACAGAATCATTGCAGATTCTATAAAAGATCACTTGATTCCTCAAGTGGCTTCAAAGAAGACTCCAAAAGAAATGTTTGATGCCCTAACCAGAATGTATGAAGGAAAGAACATCAACCGGAAGATGAATCTAAGAACTCGACTCAAAAGTACAAGGATGCAGAAAGGAAAAATAGTTCAGGAATATTTCTCTAGGATATCACAAGTCATGGAACAACTAGAAGCAATTGGTGATACTCTAGATGAAGACGAACTCATAATGATAACCCTTAATGGTCTCACAAGAACTTGGGATGCATTCATCCAAACTATTTGTGCCAGAAAGGAGAAACTACACTTTGACAGTGTTTGGGAAGAATGCATTCAAGAAGAAGCAAGAGTAGCTAACCGAGAAGCAATACTATCAAGAGATGAGGATCAAGCCCTAGCTGCTCATACTAAAGGAGGAAGGAAAAGGTCTTACTTCCAGAAAGAAACTCATCAAAATAAGGAGACTCACCCCGCAAACAAAGTCATACATAAAGAATCTCACCCTCCAAGGAGATTCCAGAAGTTTCAGAAAGGTGAAAGGAGAGAAAAATATTTCTCATCCTACCAATGTTACCATTGTGACAAGATGGGACATATTGCTAAGAATTGTCCACCTAGAAGAGAACAATACAAGAAGAGAAACAAGAGGCACCATGCCCATACAATTGAAGATGAAGAACCACCCACAAAGATGATAAAAGAATAGATTGAAGACTATGTCTTAATCTCTGCCCTCTTAGGATCAATGTCACCTGGTGAGGACACTTGGCTCATAGATAGTGGTGCTTCCAAGCATATGACAGGTCAAAGAGACATTCTCTCTTTCCTTACAGAAAAGAACTTTCCCCAGAAAGTTACACTGGAGACGATTACTAGTACCCTATCAAAGGAGTAGGAGAATCAAATTACAAACTTGATTCAGGGACCCCAATGAAGATGAAGGATGTACTATATGTACTAGGTTTAACAAAGAACTTACTTTCTATCTATAATGTCCCCACTTTGGGACATCATCACATTGCAGAGGTTTATGATGACCAAAGTAGCTAGATGGATGTTATAGGGAGTATAGGGATTATTGAGAGGCATTTTGGGGTCCAGCTTGCATCGCTCATCCCATTCCATCATTATTATCCATTCCGCACAGGTTGGCTTTGGTTCCGTTGCATTCCAATGATTTCCATAATTTTGAGTACTTTGAGCTATAAGTTAATTAAATTCACTGAAGAGGTCATTTTGGGCACATTACCTGAAGGAACGTCTCAGTGTAATAGCTCATTGGAATCGGGAGGAGCAACACTACATGATGGGATGGTTAGAAGTGACTTTTAGTGGCCAGGGAAGCCACAAGGAGAGATAAGGCGCTTTTTAGAGGTAAAAAGGTTAGTTAATTAATTAAAGTGTTTTAATTAATTAATTAAATATTAATAAAATGAAAGTCACTTTGGAGGGAGAAGGTGAGCAGGAAGTATAAAGGAAAGGCAAGGGCCTCTACTCATTCATTCATGTATGTTTATCATTTTGATATCTGGCTTCTAGCTAGAGAGCCCTAGAGGACGATTCGGTGGTGAAAGATTCCACCTAGCTTGTCCCAAGCTTGGTCTCGGGGATGCAATACTCCCCCACACCATTCTAGTTCAGATCTACTTAGTGCAGGAGGGTTCTACACTAGCCACAGGGACAGGAAGAGAAGGAGGGCGACCATTGGGGGTTTCCAACAAGGGGGGGTGCATCATTCAGTAAAGGAAGGTTTGTTGTAGGAGTTTGAGAGGGCTCTTGGACATTTGAGCATTTGGGTTTTACTTGCAGGGCCTTAGCCATGATTTCTAGTGCCTCTTGAGAGAGTTTTATGGTTCAAATTATTTCCTAGAGCATTGGGACGAATTGGAGAGAAGGAGGGAATTTTTGAGATTCAGATCTATTCAGTTTGGAGGGGTTATACTTAAGATCTGATCCTGAGACTTCACCCAGTGACTTGCAGTGTCCCGATCTACCTTTCTAGCGAGTTTCAGGGCATTTGGAGGCCTCCTTCATTAGGGCCGAAATTATAGGGTTCGACAGTTTCAAGAGGGCGCAACTCAATTGAAGGATTTAGCATTTGGAGGAGTTTCCCTTGGTATTTCGGTTTGAGATTTCAGGAGGGGATTCTACTCATCCCGATCTACAGTTCGACATCTTCAGCGTAGCATTTGGAGGTCTCTGACAGTAGGGCCGAATTATTGAGGGTCTTCAGGGTTTCAGCAGGGCGTGGCATCTTCCAGCTTGGGGGTTGACACTTCATACGGCCCAGATCTACTTGTATTGGTATTCATGGTATATTCAGCCTTTGCAGGGTTATTGTAGTCTTCTTTGGGGCATTTTGTAGAAGCTTCTATCTTCTTTATTGGAGCCATCTATTGAGCATTCCAGATCGGCCTTCTCATTGTAGCAGGTTCTTCTATTTATGAATAATATCAGATCTTAGATGCTTTGGCTTGTCTATCATATTGTTGATCTTGCATATGGTTGAGGTATGTTCCATTATGGTGTCTTCTTGTTTATTTGTTGTAACACACATTAAATTCATCAACATAAACCCTAAGGCCGAAATCAAGAGGTCAACCTGCAAGTAAACACATACAAACAAGTAAATCAGCAAAGTGTATGACGAATTGCCACAGCCAGTAAAAGTTTAAAAAGACACCCAAAACCGTGATGTTCCTGGCATAATGGCTTGGGAACATTATAGTGGTTTCAGAGCTTAGATTCCTGCCAGCCAGTGGGAATTAACGGTCTTCCATAAGGAGAGATGGATGAGATATGCTTTGAGATAACATACTTGGAGATAAAATATTTCGCCTGTTATCCCCCACTTTCAGGGATAACTAGGAGATCATGTCTCGAGGCCGACAGGTCCTAGACATGGAGTACCGAGAGCAAGATTGACTTCAGCATGGCCCTGGAGGGCCCACCTTTTCTCTCTTCCAGCATCTTTATCCTGTTAGCAGCAGCAGCAGCCTCCACCACCATCGGCTTGGTCTTGTGTCAGAGAGGGTTCTTGCTTCATGAGGTAATTAGTTCAGGTATCATGGTATGTGTCACTTTGATCATCAAAACCATTGAATGTATGCATCTAATTCCTTTTATTTCTAACAACTGCTTGGATCTTACACTTGCCCACTTGACCATGTTTTGGGGATTGACAAGGTGTCTTAGTAAGCCTGTGTCTGTTGGTTTTGGTTAGCCACTGGGGTTGTCTCTGAGAAGCCATTGTCTGCTCCCTTCACAGTTTCACTTTTCCATCTTGTTTCCCGCTCACCTGTCCCATTCCACTTGTCCGGGCATTGGGTTGACCTTTTTCTAGGGTTGCACCTTATCTAGTGGGAAGAAGGGGCTAAAGGCCCATAAGGTAAAAGCAAGCTGGTAAAAGATAGAAGCCTAAGAATAAAACCTCGAGATGCTTCGCCCAGGGATCCTCGAGAAAGCAATAAAGGGCTTCTCAACAAGAAACAAGAGGGACCCTAAAAAAATAATAAAACAAGACCTAACCAGAGGATAGGGGGTCTCATCATGAGCGAGCCTATTAGGTCCATGGGTACCTAGCAGTAAGACATTGCCATCAGCTGGTTACCACGCTAGGGCAGTGACTTTTGGTTGCATGGCCAAGGGAAAGGGGGTCTCATCGAGCCAACCTTCTCATTTCTGTGAAAGTACTTGTGGGTAACGTTGTCACCACTGGTCACCATGCCGGGGCAGTGTCCCTTGATTATTTCTTGAGAAAAAAAAGAAGCAATAAAAAATGAAATAACAAAAAAGAATAAAAGGCATGAATGGGCTTGGAAATAATTGCATCCATGACAGGTACAACTCGCCTTCTACAAAGGCACCCACAGGTAACTTCTTGCATCCTTGGCCTTCATTACACCCACCTGCTTGGACATCCCTTGACCACTTCATCCACTTACATGGCTTGGAAGGGGTCTCTTCCGGGAACTTCCCTTATTCAGTGGACACTAGCCCAATAGGATGCCTTGCCTTTTTCCCAGACTTGTATAGTAGGTTTGTGTAACGTCTTTGAGCTATTGACTGATCTATTAGGGGTTTTATGCATGTGTTTATTAATATTGATGATGAAATGTGATTGACATTGCTATGATCCCTGTGACTGATGAGCCCATGGAGGGCATAG
The DNA here is from genome assembly GCA_032191745.1 of Picea mariana. NCBI lineage: Eukaryota > Viridiplantae > Streptophyta > Pinopsida > Pinales > Pinaceae > Picea > Picea mariana. The sequence continues at coordinate 120,218 of JASDQU010739147.1, forward strand.
ATTTTGATGTGCAGGACCATACTTGATGGACATGTACCATCTTGGACCGGTACACATGGGGAGATGATCAATTCAGACTTCCATGGGGCTGAAGAGCCCATCAGGTGGATGCTGAGATCCCATTAGGGGGCAGATACAGGATAGAGATGGATCCAGAGCTTTGCACCAGAGGGGAAGAGGACGTTCCACCAGAGGCACCCCGACAGAGCTTGACCTAGGGGGCATGACCCTTTCTCAGTGGAATGTTGGCCTTGGGAGGCCTAGGATGTCACCATCTTGACCATGACGTCACCCAACATCATGGACGTTTTTGGGGGTAGACTAGGTAGCAGTGGCACGTGTGGCAGGTTGGAGAAGCCCAAGGAGGGCTAACGTTTTTCTCCAGTACGCCCCATCTGCCCAGAAAGGGGCTAACATCTACCTTGGAGGGGCTTTTACTCTCTTTTTAGCTTGATTTAGGATTTACTTTGACAATTTAATGTAAAATAGTATGATTTTGGTATTTTGGCCTTGTCGGCCTTTTACATGACCTAAAAAGTAAAATTAGGTCATGATATTGTATAAATGGAGGATTTTCTCCTTCATTTTTTCATCACTACTCATTCACTCCATAAGGAGGTCTGAAATTTGCACCCTGTCTTGGGTATTTGGCTGATTTGGTGAGGCGCACTTGTTGAAGGAAGACATTTTTGGCATTTTATGGTGTTTCTCTTGAAGGAAGGTGTTACAACTAGGGTTTGCATGGTTATTTCTTGGTGAATTGTAAGTATTTTTCTGTAAAACTTCTTAATGAATGGTTGTAATTTAATTTCTTGCATGTATTTATGATTTTGCTGAATCAAAACCCTAGGTGACAAGCACACAAGTAGGTCCTTGTCTCATGTCCCCATCAAGAGAAATTTTTAGCCATTGAGGAAGAAAAAGAGAGGCTAGCCGTAGCTACACTCCTTCCTCCTCCCTTTTGCTAGCCGTACCATCTAGAACTCAAGAGGTAGAAGACGTCCCAGGCCTAGGTTATCTACACTTAAGGCTGTTTTTCTTTTAGGGTTTGATGAAAGAGCCTTGCTGTAGCAACACTCTCCCTCATTAGACTTCCTTGTCTTGATTTTGTCCTTGTCTTGATTTTGTGCTTCATTGAGCTAGCCATTTACCATCTAAGGAAGGAGGAGAGAGCACGAGGCCTTGCCATAGCAACACCAGAGTGAGCATCTCTCCCCTAGGGTTTTGTTTCTGAGGCCTTGCCATAGCAGCACTTCAGAACTCTTCCATCTAGTCCTTAGCCGTCCTCCTTCAACCCTTGTGCCCTCCGATGAATTGACTCCATTTTACCCTAAAAGCACTGATCTAAAGTCCTCCAGTGTTGTAGTAAATTTGATCACAACACTCTCAAAACCTTGAATTAAAACCCTAATTTCACTAACCCTAGCCTCGACTAACCTACTAACCCATAAGTGCTGACGTCATCCTTAGCTATTATATCATTGATGCAACAACGTTTTATCTTTGAGCAATTGAATGGTGATCTTAGGCATTTATTAGATGATGTGTTGATTGGTTACATTGAATGCCATATTGTCCTAATATTTCTTGGTGAAGTGACATTACTTTCATAGCTATATTGATAAACATTGACTTCGTCAACATTTATTGCCATAATTGCTTATGTATACTTATCAGATAGTCTTATGAAGTACTAACCCATTGAAATAGCTTGCATATACCAGTTTCCTGTTGCTTTGTTCCAGGCAGGTACAGTTCATTGGGGGTTTACTTTAAATTGGCCTTTGGCTGGACTATCTGTTTGGGTGGTGACTTGTGAGGGGGGAAATCTTATCTTTGTCTTATTAGCCTTTTGCCTCTTCAAAACCCCAGGTCACCGGGGACGTCTCCCCTGAGCCTAACCTTCCGAAAGAGAAAGAACCATCCCATTGTGGTGACATTGGGTGGGATTGGTTCCTGTTATGCCAGTTTGGCCTTCTATCTTATAGCCTTTTCTCCTAGCTACAAACTGTGCGATAACACCACCCTCAGCAAGGAAACTAGGGCCCAAATAACCTTCCCACAGTATGTAGCCCTAAGATATCCCGGTTGGAGTGAAGAGGATGTTTTACACGGGATCATCGTAGCAGAGGAAAAGAGAGCAGCAACAACTAGATGGTTGGAAGAACAGAGGAACCCCACACCCATTAGGAGGACGCAACTTTGCTACAGTTGCAAGGTTCCTTGGGAACCATATCATAGGTGTAGGGGTAAGGGCCAGAAGCATATTATTGAGGTACGCCATGACAATGATGATGAGGCATGTGAGGATGGATCGATAGATGCTTATCTGGAGCAGTCTGATGATGATAGCGACTCTTGCACAGAGGCTAGTGATTCTTGCATGCTTGAGGAGGATAGGGACCCTTGCACATTGGAGGAGCCGTGGGTTGAACAGGATGATAGCACTTATGCTTCAATAGTCATATCACATACTGTTGATGACCTTACATCTTAGCAGAGTGGTGACACTAGTGAGGACTGACACGTGTTAGCACCTACAGATGACCAACTTCCTATGGTGGCCGTGACACATTTGTCATCTTTACAGACACCTATGACAACCACATCATATGAGGATAGCAGTAGCATAGAGGAGCCCTACATGAGGGATGCACACCATGGACATGTAGATCCACAGATCCAGGAGGAGATACAGGACATGCAGATAGTTGACTGTACACATGCAGATCAACATGAGGAGATTGAGTCGTAGCTTTTGGAGACTCCATTAGTTGAGCAGATTGTGGAGACTGACAGGTTGATGGGGCACTTGCTTTCAGGATTGGCCTGCATTGATGAGGATGCACTCTTTATCAGTCAGGATGACCATAGCACGTGTCTGGACACATCTATATGGGATCCAGGCGTGGATGATAGTAGCAGGGTGAGTGCACATGAGGATACAGCTACTCATACAGGATACAATGTGATTCAGAGGGAGATAACATCTAGTGATGAGGTGCAGTGGCATAGAGGAGGACCCAACAACTCAATAGATAGTGGGTAGTTCAACACATTATCTTATGCAGAGAGTGTTTTTGGGGATTCTAGAGCTGACACTAGTAGGACTGACACTAGCAGTGAGGGATATGAGGTGGTACCTCAGCATGACTGTGATCAAGAGTCACACCACTTAGCAACACAGTTGAGAGTCAGTGAGGATATGATCATGGAAGCCACCAGGCACAGTGATGACATGCATGCATTGATGACAGATTACAGCTAGAGAGCACCAGTGGCACATGGCAGTTCAGATGGGGGATTCGCCATGGATGATTTGCATACTCTCAGGGAGAGAGTATCTATGATGAGGACCGACTACCAGCAGTTGTTGACTGACAGGGACTACCTATTGAGGATTGGTGAGACGTATCATGAGGCTTTGAGGGAGTAGGAGTTGGAGATGGACCGACTCACTCAGGAATTGGAGAGCACTCGAGGATTCTTGAGAGGCACACAGACAACCCTTCAAGAACTAGAGTCCAAATCAGAGGAGCCTCCTCAGGGGATTTGTCAGAGACCCACTCCATCTATCTTTGTGGATACTCAGATATGTCAGTCAGTCACATTGCCAGAGGACATTGGTGGTCTAGCAGAGGAGCACCAGTTGATAGAGGACACTTCCATTTGGGTTCCGAGAGTGGTTGACCTTCAGGTAGAGGTTGATCCAGTAGTACGCCTAGGATCTACAATGCAACATGAGTCTACAGGAGACAACTTGAGTATGCCGGAGCATACAGTGAGGAGTGGTAGCTCACAGAGACATGCCAAGATGTACGGTGAGATTTAGAGAGGTATACTACCTTGCATGGAGGAGATACACTTAGGGAAGTATGCAGATGTCACTCCTTTGCAGCAACCCATAGTTGTGAGAGATCACCTTCACCATTTCGGCAGTTGCATGGGAGATGAGAGATGGAGGTTGGTTGAGCAACACTTAGAGGAGTTACTTCTGGTTGTACCTGATGATTGGGGTTTAGTGATGGCTACAGGCGAGCAGTTATCGGGGGTACAGGTAGACGTGCTTTTGGTCGAATCCTTGGGATTGACCAAGGAAGGTGGTATTTTTCAGTCCTACGGTCAGCTATAGATGTCTCTGTTACCCGTTCCCGATACTTTTATCATGGACAACAACATGCAAAGAGATAGATAGTGGCAGAGGGCATGGAGAGTGCGTAGGCCGAGACCACCTGACAGGAGTACTTTTACGGCACCCAGCAGGATAGAGGTGGATCGTCATAGGCAACCAGCTGAGACTTGGTGCATGATGGTGAGCACTGTTGCCGTCCTTATACACACTTGCAAATGTGAGCTAAGTTCGACTCACTTAGTGTGTCCTTGGAGGCACAATGCCTAGGTTCACAGCCCACCCTGTCACTTTGATCAAAACCTCTTCCATCTAGGCTTACTTCTAGGGAAGCCAAAAGGGGGTAGACCTTAGTTACTAGATGTGTTAAAGTTATTTCTAGGAGTTAGTTTTAATTTCTTAAGGTTAGAGGGGATCTATCCTATGATGCACAAGCAACAAATGCAGGATGCAAGGGTTAGTATGTAAGTCAAGCCTTTTCCTAGGGAAACTAAGACTAGTGCCTAAAGATTGGGCAAGGGGTCAACTAAGTTTAAGGGTTGTTCGTTACAAATAGATTACAAGATGTTTACAAAATTACAAAAGAATAGATTGAACCAATAAATGTTAGATACAGTTATTCACAAGAAAAATGCTAAGATACAAATGATACAAAGAGCAAGCTAACCACGTTTTATCTTTATGTGTATAGGATATCAAAGGATTAAAACATCAACACAACACATCGCATTATCATCAAAGCATCAAGATCATCATCATCAACACATTAATAAGAAGAAAAGATAAGCACAAGTATTAGAGATGAAGACCAACCACCCTTAAATATTAAACCCACAAGTAGTTTTAAAGAGTTAAGTTCCAGGTTAAGTTGTTAAGCTTTCTTAAGGTTTTCAAATTTTATTAAGCTTTCACCAAAGCCTCCTCCTCCTATTGCCAAATAACTGCTGGATGCTCAATAAGTGTTGCCACCCTAGCTTCACAGGTCAGCCCAAAACAAGAGTACTTCTCAGAGAGGACACATCCTGTGCGCCATGAGACAGTCCCTTGCCTACACCCTCCGTTGTTTTCCTCAAGCCCCGTTTTAGATGGTGAAGATGGTGGTCTAAGGTACCCTAGAAATTCTATTAAGTATATATATGGATTAAGTAGACTTTTAGGTGATTTTTAGAGTGTTTTGAAGATTTTAAGACACTTTTAAAATGTGATTTAGTGATATGGCTGAAACTTTTATGAGCTTAAAAATGTGTTGCTTCAAGCTTATGCAATTAAGAGTGTGAACACATGTAAAGCAAATAAAGATGGTTGAAAAAGATTTAAGTTATCACATGCACTTATAAGCTTGCTATTAAAGAAAAATCACACTAGCAAGGACAACTTGCCTTCAAGATATGGAAAGAAAATTTAGTGTGTGTTTGCCTACTTAACCATTAAACAACAATCAAGCCTAAGCAAGTGGCTTCCAATAGATACATGCAATAGAGAAATAAACCATTCACTTATTTAAGCACTTAGAGATTTAAGCATTTAAGATCTAAACATGTGCATGAAGAAAAGACTTGAAAATTAACTAAGCAAGTAAAGGATCTAGTTAGGTTACTTATTATGTTGCCCAACAGGCTTAAGACAATGATTATGTGTTTGATCTAAAACAAAAGTAATTATAGCATTAGCCCATAGATCATTAATCACATCATCAACCACTTAACCTTACCTATTGGGGTATTCCTCTCCCAACTAGGTAGGCAATTAATTTAGTTTGCTTAGTTAGGTTAAGTTCTTTTAGAATTTAGAAATTAGGGCAAACAAGTAAAGAGAGAGAGAGAGACTAAGAAGTAAGCTAGCAAACCAAGCAAGTAACTAAGCAAGCCACAAACCCCACGGCCTAGGTTTGAGAGGTGCCCTCACCTCCAAAACCTCACGGCCTAGCTAAAAAGGAAGCAAAAAAAACAAAAAAAGGGAAACCCTAAGCTAGATCTAACTACCCCAATGGCTCACACGTGGGAGGAGGCCGTACCACTTTTCCTCCCACAACTATGAGCCAACAACCCCCAAAAAAGAAGAAAAAGTGCAAGCAAAACTCTAAAAATTGACAAGAGGGTTGAGAGATAGCTACCAATCCCTTTGGGGGTCTTCAAGTGTTGTGTGGATGTCTTTGGGCAACCAATACCCCTTCCCAACCAGATCTGAAACCTGCAAATCAGCAAGGTATCCTTGCTGATTTTACTACTCACAACCAACCAAAATGAAAGAAAACCCTTGCTTTTTAGGGCAAGAACTTTCCGCAAGAGAAAGAGAGTATATATGTGTAAAAATGACCTATCTAAACATGTTATGCTAGCTGGAAATGAATGTGGATGAACAATAATAAAGAAGAAGAGTAAAGAGAGAGAAGAGCATGGAGTGTAGTTGGGTCTCAAGTGATCCTTCTTGCTTGAGGTGTTCCCAATGAAACCTTTGAGCCAAACCTACAAAACCCTTGTTAGATGATACATATACATGGATAATATATTGAATATACTAATAAGATGACACTTCAATCCTATCTAACATATCAAGACATATAGATCTACAAGAACATGCATTGATAAATCCACCCAAATAACTCTTTACCTAGGATCCAATGTATATAACCACCAAAGCAAATCGATACAAGTTTACCTCATGTGCATAAGAAGAAAAAGAACATGCATTGCTCCTCTAGTTATCCTCCAAAGATTTCCTTTATTATTACTCAAGAAAATGGATCTTGGAGAGAAAATACTCCAAAACCCTAAGAGAAGAGAATGGAAGAAATGGAATAATGGAGAGAGAGAGAGAATGGAAAATCAAGTAGCATAACAATAGCTCAAGATATGGTGTGTTGGGAGTGAGAAATGAGATCTATTTATATTTGGAGAGGCAAACCTACCTCTCTTGGATCAATGCCAAGTGTCCACCACCAAGCAATAGAGTAGATCTCAAGGCTAGGGTGCACCATCTAGGGTTTGCAAAATAGATCTAGGGTGTAGAAGGGATGGAAAATGTTGGGATCAAGCAAAATGAGTGTGGGAGGCCTTGGGATTGATGCCAAGGTAGAGGAAAGGTTTAAAACAATTTTTTAAAAATTATTTTTGAGTTTTCTAGAAGAAGGGGGGTGTAACTCCTCTTGGAGGGTGCACCTCTTGGGATGGGGAGATGAATGGAAGGTGGGATGTGAGGAATAGAGTGTGGAAACACTCTATAAGGAGACATGGGGGGCAAATGAGGGTAAAGTACATGAGAGGGGAGCCCCCCATACACTTAAACCCAAGTTACAACGTTCCCCTACTAGGAAAAACGTCAATCCCCCTAGGGGGGCGTAACTTTTTATTGAGGAGAAGTGGAAAAGGGTTAGACAAGGTTGGAAAAGGTTGGGAGGGTCATGTTATGATTAGGGGGTCTCTCTCTAACCATCATTTCACCTTTTCACATCCTCTAACTCATTATTACAACTTTTACATTTTGCCATGTTTGGACTTTAGTAATTAAAATTGTTGTTTTAGACTGACTGACACTCCGGGTGGACAAACCCATGGCTAATGTTGTCCCACTGAGCTGAAACTTGGTCCATGGATGTAGGGGGTGCTATTCCATTTCTTTTGAGCACAAATACCCCTATCAAAAGTCCAAGGACCTAGTTTTTACAATTATTGCTCAAAAATAATTAATTAATTAAATAATTGAACCTCCAAACTTAGGGAAATTTAATTAAAAATTAATTAATTAAAAAAAACTGACTTAGACTCAACGGAATTCCGTGAAACTTTCTAAGATGTCTTGCATGGTCATTTACAATGATTCCCTATAATAGTTACCAAAACATAAGCCCACTAGAACGTCGTTCACCACTTTGGAGGAATTATTGCAAGTGTGAGGGAAAAACTCAAGGGAAATCAATAAGGTTGAAAAGCCCAATTGATAACCTGAGGATAAAAAACCCACGGTAAAAGGAACTCTCCCAGTGAATCGATCCCAAGGTAACTGACCTAGACATGACTCATGCAGACTTATTACATTATTAACCCACGCAGGGGTGCGGAAATTCCAATTACAAAATAAAGTGTTGGGGCCAAACACTGTCCTCTAAGACCAAAAGTCTTCGACAACATGACATATGATGATGCATCTCTTCATGGCACATGAGTTGACCACCTGTGTTGGAGAGGCGGTCAACAAGCACCATAGGCCAGATGATAGCGGATGAGCACATAGGGCTTCAGACAACGATCAGTCTGACACAGGAGTAGCCAACAGAGACTAGAAGTGATAAACTTCCAAGTTTGCCATGGGATCTGGGAGTTCATTTTGTTAGCAGGATGTTTTACGTCATGATGACCCAAGTTACACTAGAGAGCCACTTACTCCACCTTGGGTTGGTTTGGAGTGGGCCTGCAGGTATTTGTTCGATAGAGCGAGGCAACTTTTCACTCTTGATCATCATGATCGAACATGGAGATGGGTGGATAGGTACTTCTTCTACAGAGGTGTCTTTACAGATATAGTTTCTGGACAACAGGTCCAATGGTCACAAGTATTTCATCTTGAGGACCCAGGAGAGGAGGGTTGAGTATGTATGCAGAGGGCAGACAGTCATGGTCAGAGTAGTACGGGGCCAACATGGTGATCTTCGACAGAGGTTAGCATGGGACCCAGGGATTGCAGGATTGAGCATCTCATTGACTGACAGAGGCGAGTGGACCTTTGCAGGGGAAAGTGACTTTCCATTAAGCTTCAGTGTTGAGGGGAGCACATTGCTTGAGGGTGTCTCATGGAGGTCTTGCAGTACCTCATTCTGGCATCAACAGGTGCAGTTGATGGAGGCCGTGTTGATCTTGGTAGTAGCTTGGAGGATGGACTCATTCTGGGATGAGGCCATGTGTCATGTGCAGGAGACTCACGAAGTTGGTATATTTCAGGATTATGCTTCCCAGGGGCTAGCAGTTCATGACTTGATATGGGACCCAGGGGGTAGAGTGTATGATTATTCATCTTTGGATGGGTTCTACTGTGTATCCCACAGGTGGACATGGGATCCTGGTATTATACTTGAGGGGATTTGGTTGTTGCTTGAGGACAAACAATTTTCTAGCAGGGAGGACTATAATGTCCCCACTTTGGGACATCATCACATTGCAGAGGTTTATGATGACCAAAGTAGCTAGATGGATGTTATAGCGAGTACATGGATTATTGAGAAGCATTTTGGGGTCCGACTTGCATCGCTCATCCCATTCCATCATTATTATCCATTTCGCACAGGTTGGCTTTGGTTTTGTTGCATTTTGACGATTTCCATGATTTTGAGTATTTTGAGCTATAAAGTTAATTAAATTCACTGAAGAGGTCATTTTGGGCACATTACCTGGAGGAACCTCTCAGTGTAATAGTTAATTGGAATCGGGAGGAGCAACACTACGGGATGGGATGGTTAGAATTGACTTTCAGTGGCCAGGGAAGCCACAAGGAGAGATAAGGCGCTTTTCAGAGGTAAAAAGGTTAATTAATTAATTAAATATTAATAAAACGAAAGTCACTTTGGAGGCAGAAGGTGAGCAGGAAGTATAAAGGAAAGGCAAGGGCCTCTACTCATTCATTCATGTATGTTTATCATTTTGATATCTGGCTTCTAGCTAGAGAGCCCATACCTTGGGGGCTTTGAGGGTTTTGACTTAACAAACCCTAGAGGATGATTCGGTGGTGAAAGATTCCACCTAGCTTGTCTCAAGCTTGGTCTCGGGGATGCAATACTCCCCCACACCATTCTAGTTTAGATCTACTCAGTGCAGGAGGGTTCTACACCAGCCACAGGAATAGGAAGAGAAGGAGGGCGCACCATTGGGGGTTTCCAGCAAGGGGGGGCGCACCATTCAGTGAAGGAAGGTTCGTTGAAGGAGTTTGAGAGGGCTCTTGGACATTTGAGCATTTGGGTTTTACTTGCAGGGCCTTAGCCATGATTTCTAGTGCCTCTTGAGAGAGTTTTATGGTTCATATTATTTCGTAGAGCATTGGGACGAATTGGAGAGAAGGAGGGCATTTTTGAGATTTAGATCTATTTAGTTTGGAGGGGTTATACTTCAAATCTGATCCTGAGACTTCACCCAGTGACTTGCAGTGTCCCAATCTACCTTTCTAGCGAGTTTCAGGGCATTTGGAGGCCTCCTTCATCAGGGCCGAAATTATAGGGTTTGACAGTTTCAAGAGGGCGTAACTCAATTGGAGGATTTAGCATTTGGAGGAGTTTCCCTTGGTATTTCGGTTTGAGATTTTAGGAGGGGATTCTACTCATCCCGATCTACAGTTTGGCATCTTCAACGTAGAATTTGGAGGTCTTTGACAGTAGGGCCGAATTATTGAGGGTCTTCAGGGTTTCAGCAGGGCGTGACATCTTCCAGCTTGGGGGTTGACACTTCATACGGCCCAGATCTTCTTGTATTGGTATTCATGGTATATTCAGCCTTTGGAGGGTTATTGTAGTCTTCTTTGGAGCATTTTGTAGCAGCTTCTATCTTCTTTATTGGAGCCATCTGTTGAGCATTCCAGATCGGCCTTCTCATTGTAGCAGGTTCTTCTATTTATGAATAATATTAGATCTGAGATGTTTTGGCTTGTCTATCATGTTGTTGATCTTGCATATGGTTGAGGTATGTTCCATTATGGTGTCTTCTTGTTTATTTGCTACAACACACATTAAATTCATCAACATAAACCCTAAGGCTGAAATCAAGAGGTCAACCTGCAAGTAAACACATACAAACAAGTAAATCAACAAAGTGTGTTACAAAATGCCACAACCAGTAAAAGTTTAAAAAGACACCCAAAATCGTGATGTTCCTGGCATAATGGCTTGGGAACATTACACTATCTCAGCTTTAGATAAGAAAGTCTTCAGAGTTGCTTTCATAGATGGAGAAGTTCTTATGTGGCCTAAATGAAAAACCATGGAAGAAACAATTGTTATTGGAAAAGAAGAAGGTGGCTTGTATAAGCTATAAGAAGGTGGCTTGGAAAAATTTAGGAGGATGTTTAGCATGGTAATATACATTAGACACTAGGCTTAGAACCATGCTAAGGCCTAACCATGAGTATATACTCCAGCTTTGGAGAAACTGACTGAAAAAACTCGGAAATTATAAATTGCTTAGACAACATAATATAATTAACAAGTAAAAAAAACACTCCAAAGTAACAACTCATGTATAAGTCTTAGGTGGCTAAACCTTTTACAATGTTCATCATGCAACATCTCTTATTACAATTCCCCGTGGGGTATGGAAAATGTGGAAAAAGTTGGTCAAGTAGACCGACTGAACTTTTGAACTTTGAACACTGAGCATTTGATTGCTCAAAATTTGGCGGCTCAACTGCAAGTTCAGCTAGTGCAACTCAGTGGATAACACGCCCTCCAAAGGACCATGCCAATAGTGCATCAAGATCAAACAAGGTCAACAAAATCAGGTGAGACCAACCATTACAAGATATAATAGTCATTAGAATCATACAAAGTAAGCCATCACTTAATACAAAAGCCATGTAAGCAATTCACATTAGGTATCTTCTTCAAACTTCACATTAGCTCAAGAATTCATGCAATTTGACAAGTTTAAGTATGGGAGGACCGTCAAAAGATCCTATTAGGTGTGCGAGTACCCAAGTAGAGGAGTAGTTCCCAAGAAACCCTTCAAAGTGCAAGTATGGTGAATGAAATGGTTGGGGTTACTTCATGGTGATGGAATCATTAACATGCAAGGTACCATGCTTTGTCCATCTCCATGAACACCTTTGTAGAGGGAGCGCTTGCTGCTTGAGATACACTTTCCTCAACAATGGGTGTATTCCAAACCCTTTTTCTTGCCTTTTGATATTCTTTTATTGCTTTGCAAGTCCCCTTTTCAGGTTTAAGCATTCATTATTTTTTTTGTTGCGATAAAGTCCTTTTAATTGATATGCATTCAATGCATTAGGACTAGGGGTGATCACCTCATAGCAAGGGGGTAGAGCTCAAGATGATTTCTAGCTTTTGAATTGGTCATTTATACCCCACTGTTTTTTCTTTTTTAACATGCTTTCTTTTTTATTCTTTAGCAACTGTATCAACCTTGGCATTCTAGCCCTTCTCATAGGAGAATGAACCATGAGCCTTTTTGGTGTACATGTAACAACCATTACCGAAGTTTAATACACTATGGAAGGCCCTAGGATGGAAAGTATTAAGTATGAAGGGGAGCGATATGCTTTCCCTATCAAAGTCTCCCAGCACTACCCCTGTTCCCCAAGAGTGACAACACTGGACTAGGACACAAATGATGGCCACCAAGGTGAAACAAGGAAAAAAGCACAACTTCCAAGCTTATGATTCATTATCCGACTTCAACCCATGATCATCACCTAAATGCTTAGTGCATTAAATATGACACTTTATATGAAACAATGACTAAGAGTACCTCGTGTGTGCCGCTTCACCATTCGTGGATGAACAATGTTGATCAAGTGTAATGAGGTGAGCCGGATGTGGGGGGAGGCATCTGAAGGGCTATTGTCTGTAGAGAATACTGATCATCATCATCATCGGGATCACTGTCTTCATTGTAGGCCACGAGACGTGATCTTCTCTAGTTACCCCTAGGTGAGAGGGAGTAACAATACCCATGAACAAACTAAGATAGGCACTTGGATTGGATTTTGAATAAATCCAATCTAGGTGCTAACACTGGCTCCAATTTAGGAAGGAATCCCCTTGCGCAATACGAAGAATCCCATAACTGTGGATGAAGTAGACTTGTAAGATGGGATTATAATAAATGCTTGTGTATAAGGTCACATGTACAAGCTTCAGAGTTATGCTGAATGGAAGCTAGACCTGCTCAAAAAGCTGAAATTCCGAATGCACAATCTTGGGAAACACATATCTATCAAACCAGACATAGTAGGGACATTCCCATTCCCAAATAATTATCATATAAAAACCTGAGAAATCGTATTTTAGCTTGGTAATTTGGCTTCAAAGTTGGAATTTTTGTTAACTGGTTTGGAACGATTGTATTAGGTAGGTTGGCTAAGTCAAGTTGACATGAACACAGTTCATTATTATTCTATGCTTAAAGAAACCTTCTAATGAACTTGTACAATCATAGAAACCATAGACCAGGCGAAAACAGGATACCATGTGTATACTAAATGCAATTAAAGTCAACAGCTTCCTAGGAGAAAGAGGCTTACATGAAAATTGGTATAGGTCAGGCTTTCCAACTTAAAAATCCAGCGATGGCAGTTCAATCAAATTGGCACCATGTAGTTGAGTTAAATCCTAATCAGGGAAGTACAAGGAAATGCTAAACTGCAAATTTATACAGTTGGATACAAACTTAGGTGATAAGGGTTTCATATGGTTCTAGTTGATTCTACGAAAGTCAAATATTAGCATATATATGATATCTGTCCAAGGTTGATCACAGTGCAGAAACAACTAATTGTATATCTCATTAGGATTTGATTTTTCTACTTGAATTTTGTATCAATGTAAAGGTTCAGCTTTCTGTAATGAACAACAATGCTGTTTGGTAACATAACTGATCAAATTCCTGTACCTCTAGGCTGCAATGAATAATGAATTGAAGATGGAGTTGGCAGCAACTTTGGAAGTCCTGGCTCCTCGGGAGCGACAGGTAATTCCTGTATACCTTTTGTCTTGCAAATTTAAGATTTCTTTTTTCCATCTTGGTTTCTCACCCTTTTATGATAGCATTTTGGTTGTCAACGAGAGGATTCCAATTTGCTGTCTTGAGCTCCAGCAAAACATGTCTGTTTGCCAGCAATGCATGAATACTTGAAATCGATCTTATCATTCCAATCATAAGAAATTCTTTTAATAGTTTAGTCAGCTAGACTACAACCATTGATTTGTTGAGACTAAAGTAATGCAAATTGTGGTTAGTGAATAGGAAATAGGTTGATGGACGTTGACATTATTCTATGCTAGTTACCATGCCCTTTTCCAGAGCAGGACTGTGTAATGTCCCCCTCCTCTTGATAAGAGCGTTAGGGAGACTTACTAGTCTAGATGTCCCCACTAGACTATAGTCTCATGAGAAAATAGGGACTAAGAGGCTCCAAAGTATTCACTTAAAGAATAATGTTATAATTTTAAAGTGACTTTGGGAAAAATAAGAATTAAGCGGAAAAAGAAAAATGAAGAAAAGTAAGGAAAAGAACTTTAGGAGGTGATCAATTAACTTAAGTGGAAATTAGATCAGGGGTATAAAAGAAAAAGGAGGGCGCCTCACTCCTCATTCTAGTCATTTTCACTTTTGCATCTTGAGCATTTGAGCTAAGTCGTTTTGAACTTGGGAGAACAAACCCTAGAGATCAACAAGGGAATGAAAGATTCTCTTGTTTTTGATCCAAGCTTGGCCAAGGAGGTGGAAGATCCCTCCCTCACCATTCTATTCAGTCACGAGTGGTTCATACAGGGTAGAGAAAGGAGAAGTGTGCAACATTGAGGGTTTTCTAGTAGGAGGGCACACCACTTGATGAAGAGAAGTTCGATCTGAAGAAAGGAGAAGGGATTTGGAAGTGAATCCTAGTGGGAAATGTTTGTTGGGCCTAGAGCGCCCTTTCTAACACAATTTTGGAGAGTTTTACCTGCCTATCATTTATTTGGTGGCTTGGCTCGATTTCTATAGGAGGGCGCACTGCCTTGAGGAGATCGACTCATTTCAGCAAGGAAACTCATCAAAGGTGTTTGCTAAGCTCAGATCTAGTATTCCCTTGGGTTTTGGTTGGTGTTGGGGCTTTGGAAACAGAGGGCTGAAATATCAAGAAGCTACAACCAGGAAAAGTGCGCAACTCAGCCAAACCAGGGAGATTCAACCTAGAAGGGAAAGGAATTGATTTTGTCCCTTTCCACTTGCAGTTGTGGGGCCTTTGGAGGTCTTCTTCTTCAGTTCTTGAGCATATTGGAGCTACTTTCATTCCAGCCTTGGATATTCTATCTCTATCATTCCAGATCTGCAGATCTATTGTATGAAGATCATCTATTATCTAAATTGTTAATGATTATAGCTGCTTGAGAAATCCTCCAGGACACAGACTAAGTGAGTCGGCCTGCGAGAGAGCCCATGAGTTGGGTGTGCCCATGAGATGGGTGTGTCGTTCCTCTCTAAGATTGAAATGGAACGTTGTGTGCCCCTGTGTGGGGAAGATTCCCATGAGATGGGTGTATCGTTTGAGATGAAACGATGTGTACCCCTGAGAGGGGTGAAGGTGTCCATGTGATGGGTGTATTGTTCTCCTTTGTGTAGAGAGTTGAGACGATGTGGTACTCTAAATGATTCTCCCGTGAGACTTAGTGAGATAGAGATCTGTTGAGAAGGACGTCCCTGTGGCCGAGCACATGTGGACGTGAACTTAGTGGATGAGCACTAGTGAGCGTGTGTCCAGATGATTTTCCTGTGAGACTCAGTGAGATAGAGATCTGTTGAGTTGGACATCCCTGTGGCGGAGCACAGGTGGACGTGCCCCTAGTGGCTGAGCACTAGTAGGTGTGTGAGATGCCTTGCTATATTGTCTAAGAGTTATATTTACCTGTAACCCTAATTGTGATGTAAAGGGTACAAGTCGGCCCCACCATAAAGTGAAAGATAATTAATGTAAAAGATAATTAATATGGTAATTATTAATTATATTCTGAGTTATTGAGGTCGGCCCTATTGTGCCAATAGACACTACTTTTGATGTGTCAAGTCCACTATAAATAAAGGTGATTTCTCCATTGAGGAAACACAACACACATGTGATTTTGGAAATTTCAGCAAGTACATATTCTAGGGCTGAAGTGTGCACCTCTCTTGGGCACTAACCTTCTTGGTTTTTGAGAGCACCCTTTTGTGTGCTAGGTCTATGGTGTGGGAGATCTTTCTCTTGAGAATATAGCAAAGGATTGTTGGGTTTTCTTCCCTTGTTGAGAAGGGTTTCCCAGGATATTTCTTGTGGTCTTGTGCATGTTATTTCTTCTTGTGATCTTGGTTATTGCAACAATTGTTAATGGTGTAGCTGCATTTGTCTATGGTTCAAGTAAATGCTAAAAATGAATTAAACCTCATGCTTGAGCCTAGTATAGTGAAAATTCAACATGATATCAGAGCTTAGGTCTTGAAGAACCCATTGCACAAGCATCTACCAGTCATCCTCTCACTTTTGCAGAACCGTACGACCCTCCTAGGGTTTCCAGAAAATCCGTACAACCCTCCTTTTCTGAGGTATTTCAACACCTTAAACTTGGATGTTGGGGCTAAAAATTGTATGGGAGTGTACGGCCTCGCTCAGTGCACCTCCAACAAGCTTCAGATTGCATTTCCGAGCATTTTGGATTTTTGGCCCTAGGGTTTCGCAATTTTTTGCAGAAATTTCAGAATTAGGGTTTCTGCAGCTCATTGAAGGAGCTTCTCAGCTCACCAATGTTCTTCTAACTTTCAAGGCTTATTGTTGGCAGTCATAAGCCCAACAAAACCTAAGGTTGCTAGCCTAGCCTAGCCGTTAAGTTTTCTAGCCCAGTTGGCAAGGGTTTGTGAAGAACCTAAAATATGATGAACATAACTATGATGGAAGATAAGCTTGATGGATCAAGCAAATACAGTTCCTAGAAGCCAAGACTTAAGAGAGATGAAGACATCAAGGACGAAGCTTTTTTATTCATTTCAACACTCTCAAGTATGGTTCCTACTAATGATGATACTTGGTTAATTGACAGTGATACCTCCATGCACATGATCGGTTTTACAGATCTCTTGACTAATCTTGTTGAGAAAGTGGCCAATCTACATGTTGTCCTTGGAGACGATGCCAAATTTAATGTGAAAGGGGTTGGAACTTCTACCTTCCAACTAGATTCTGACATGCATCTTCAACTAAGTGAGGTACTATATGTACCTGGGATGAAGAGAAACCTTGTCTCCATTTCTGCCTTAGAAGACAAAGGCTACAAGGTTACCTTTTTTAAAGGAAATGTTCTTGCGTGGCACAAGGACTCACATATAAAATCTGCCAAAGTAATTGGTGTTCGAGAAAGCAACTTATACAGATTGACCATCAGACCAGTCCAGGCCCTGTTACATGATACTATCATCTTGAGTGAGCTATGGCATAGGAGACTTGCTCACATTCATTATAGAGCTCTTCCAACTCTAGGGAAAATGGTAACAAGCCTTCCAGAGATACACATTCAGCATAAAGGTATTTGCAGAGGTTGTGCCCTTGGCAAGAATGTCAAAGGGTCCTTCTTGAGCAGTGACAATAAATCCAAGGAAATCTTGGACTTGATACATCTAGATGTGTGTGGGCCAATGACTGTTGCCTCCTTGAATGGATATTTGTACTATGTACTATTCATAGATGATCACTCTCGGAAAATTTGGATTTACTTCCTGAAGACCAAGGATGGAGTCCTTGCAAGATTTCAAGAATTCAAAGCTCAGGTTGAGAAGCTGACTGGAAGAAAGATCAAGGTACTAAGATCGGATAATGGAGGAAAATATACCTCCAAGGATTTCAACAATTTCTGTATTGAAGCAAGGATCAAGAGGGAGTGCACAGTTCCTTACAACCCTTAGCAAAATGGGGTTGCAGAGAGGAAGAGCAGAACCATCATCGAGGCAACCAAAGTGATGATACATGATCAGAGTCTACCTATGACTCTGTGGGCAGAAGCATGCATGACAACAATATATGTTCAGAACATAAGTCCTCACCAGATTTTGAAGAACATAACTCATGAAGAAGCCTTCACCGGAGTGAAGCCTGAGATTGGACACTTTAGGATATTTGGGTTCCCAAGTATATTTTCATGTACCCAAAGAGAAGAGGTCCAAGCTAGACCCTTCAGGGAGAAAGGGTACATTTGTGGGATACAGTGAATCTTCGAAGGCATATCGGATCTACATCCCTCGTTAGAGACAGATTGAGGTAAGCAAAGATGTTATCTTTGAAGAAGAGATAGCCTTTCAAAGATTTAGAGAATCTCAGATGGAGATTGAGAGTGAGATAATACCTTCTCCCCCTTCAACAGTTCAAAGGGAGACAACCATTATTCCAGTTGATCCAGTTGCTCCAGTTGATATCCCCAGAGATATTGCAGCAGGGCATAAAAGAACTTCCTAGGCTCAACAAACTCTGCAGGAGGCAGAGGGACATGCATCCCCTCAAGGCACATCTCGAGAGAGCAAAAGACCAAAGAGATTTTCGAGCTACTTTTCAGACATGAGCCACATCATTGATTTTGAGCCTTTTTGTCATTGAGAAGCGACAGGTGGGCAGGTATGGCAAGATGCCATGATAGAAGAATATCAGTCCATCTTGAAGAATGATGTATGGGATATTGTTCCGAGACCATAAGGGAAGTCTGTAGTGATTTCCAAGTGGATCTATAAGATCAAGCATGCAGTTGATGGAAGTATCGAGAAACACAAAGCGAGATTTGTAGCCAAAGGATTCTCACATGTAGAGAGAGTTGACTATGGTGAGACATTTGCTCCAATAGCCCGATACACTTCCATCCGTACTATCATTGCACTAGTTGCATCCATGGGTTGGAAACTACATCAGATGGATGTAAAGACTGTGAAAATTCCATGTCCTATCAACTTGCCTTCTTGGTCTGTCTTTGACCAAAGGAAGGCTCTAAGTTTCACTGTCTTCTTGTTTAGTTTTCTGCTGTTTTATAACAGCCAACAATTTGAATACTTTCAAGCTGATTTGTTACGGTTATGTTCTCAATTTGGGTGCTCTAGCATGTCGTTTTTGTCATAAAAACTAGTACATGCAACTCAAATAAACATAACACACCTAATACATCGTTTACAACTGATTATGAACATATCTAAGAACTAATATCATGCATTTGTAGACACAGGTATTTTTGGTCAACATGACCCTAGACAAACCCCCCCCCGGGGAAAACAAGTTTGAGATCTATGTGTATATATGAAGAAAGCAAATGAAGGGTTACAGTAAAGACAATACAAGATAGAACCTGATACAATAGCAACTCCAACAGAGAAGATATACAAGCTCAAATCCACAGAATGCGCCCCAGAATGGTGCGCCCCTCATGCAAACTGCCAAAACCACTGAATCTGCTCCAACTGCCAACTATGATGTCAGATCGAAAAACCCCTCCGCAGGAATGAAGCTCCAGTAGATGTCCTCACTCTGCAACTGACCTCACTGCAATCTGATGGCTAGATATCCTACCAGGAATGAATCAGCCTGCCCAGCTAATGCGCCCCTCTCAAATGTAGAATAGCTCCAGTAAATAAATGAAGCAAGCTGCTCCAAGCCTCCCACAAGGAATGCTAGCAGCTTCCCTCACAAATCCTCATGCAACTGATCTCATCTCCATAGCTCAAGTGCTCCTCTCACAACAAGCAAAGCTCTCCATGAAGAATGCGCCCTCCTTAGACCCTTTGCGCCCTCTTAGACCAAAATTAGGAAACCTAGAGATCAATGGTGGAGATTCAATCTAATCAATGGTTGAGATCTCCCCATGCATCCCTAAATCATAAACCCACTTTTGGGTTAAGTTTCCTAAGTCCACTTATGTCTCCAAATTCACCCCTTTGTGAATTAATAATCACTTTATGCCAAAAGTGACCAAATTTCACTTTAACCAAAGTCAAAGTGAAAATAGACAAAAGTACAAGGTACAAAGTGTCATGTCCTTCCCTCATGTGCTAAGGAGGTCAAAAGCACATGGGGAACACCTCCCAAGGTACAAATCTCAACAAAGACAACCTTTCTCAACGGTGAGATTGAGAAAGAAGTTTATATCGAGTAGCTAGAAGGATTCGTGATACACAACGATAAATCTCATGTGTAAAGGTTGAAGAAAGCCCTGTATGGACTAAAGCAAGCACCTCGTGCTTGGTATGAGAAAATGGATGGATTCTTGATTAGTTTGGGCTTCAACAAGAGTGTTGCTAATCCAAACCTATATAATCATGTTGTTGGTAACGAGTGCTTAATCTTGGTCCTATATGTGGATGACTTATTCCTCACCGGTTCAGAAAGACTTATTGCGAAATGCAAGCAAGCATTGAATGCTAAATTCAAGATGAAGGATCTGGGTATGATGCACTACTTGTTGGGACTAGAAGTATGGCAGAGGGCTGATGATATTTTCCTGAGTCAAGGAAAATATACAGTGGAGATATTGAAGAAGTTCGGTATGACAAAGTGAAAATCCATGCCTACACTGATGGTTATGGATTTGAAGAAAATGAATGATGCTTCTACTGATTCAGGCAAGATTGATCCACATTTGTACCGACAGCTGATTGGATCACTGATGTATTTGGTTAACACCATACCTGATATATTCTATGCAGTGAATGTACTTAGTCAGTTCATGAGTCAACCGAGACAGACTCACTGGATAGCAGCGAAGCATGTATTGAGATATCTACGAGGAACAGTTGGATATGGCCTGAGATATGCCTCCAGTGTAGATTTGAGTTTGCAGGGATATGCCAATGCAGATTGGACATGGAGCGCAGTGGACCGGAAGAGCACATTCGGTTGTTGTTTTACCTTGGGGTCTGCCATGGTTTCTTGGTACAACAGGAAACAGAGCTCTGTGGCCTTGAGTACCACAAAAGCAGAGTATATAGCATTGATGTGGCAGTCCACGAAGCAGTGTGGTTTCGCAAACTCCTGACAGATTTATTTGATCATGAGATGGATCCTACCATTATTCATTGTGATAACCAGAGCTGTGTGAAGCTCTCTGAGAACCCTGTGTTTCACGATAGATCGAAACACACTGAGATAAAATATCATTATATCAGAGACATGGTGCAGAGGAAAGCAGTACACGTGTAGTACCTTCCTACACATGAGCAGATTGCAGATATCTTCACCAAACCGCTTGCCAAGAAGAAGTTCAAGTACTTTCGTGAGAGACTTGGCCTGGTGGAGAATGCCTCCCTAGCTGAGAGGGAGTGTTGATGATTACAATTGCATGAGACATCCTCCAGGACACAGACTGAGTGAGTCGGCCTGTGAGAGAGCCCATGAGTTGGGTGTGCCCATGAGATGTGTGTGTCGTTCCTCTCTGAGACTGAAATGGAACATTGTGTGCCCCTGTGTGGGGAAGATGCCCATGAGATGGGTGTATCGTTTGAGATGAAACGATGTGTACCCCTTAGAGGGGTGAAGGTGCCCATGTGATGGGTGTATTGTTCTCCTCCGTGTAGAGAGTTGAGACGATGTGGTACTCCAGATGATTCTCTTGTGAGACTCAGTGAGATAGAGATTTGTTGAGTTGGACGTCCCTGTGGCTGAGCACAAGTGGACGTGCCCCTAGTGGCTGAGCACTAGTGGGTGTGTGAGATCCCTTCTATATTGTCTAAGAGTTAGATTTACCTGTAACCCTAATTGTGATGTAAAGGGTATAGGTCAGCCCCACCATAAAGTGAAAGATAATAAATGTAAAAGATAATTAATATGGTAATTATTAATTATATTCTGAGTTATTGAGGTCGGCCCTGTTGTGCCAATAGACACCACTTTTGATGTGTCCAGTCTAGTATAAATGAGGAAAAAAAACACACATGCGATTTTGGAAATTTCAGCAAGTACATATTCTACGGCTGAAGTGCGCACCTCTCTTGGTCGCTAGCCTTCTTGGTTTTTGAGAGCACCCTTTTGTGTGCTAGGTCTATGGTGTGGGAGGTCTTTCTCTTGAGAATATAGCAAAGGATTGCTGGGTTTTCTTCCCTTGTTGAGAAGGGTTTCCCAGGATATTTCTTGTGTTCTTGTGCATGGTATTTCTTCTCGTGATCTTGGTTATTGCAGCAATTGTTAATGGTGTAGCTGCATTTGTCTATGGTTCAAATAAATGCTAAAAATGAATTAAACCTCATGCTTGAGCCTAGCATAGTGAAAATTCAACATAAATAAAGGTCAGATCTGAAGTTATTGGCTCTTATCTGGTGTTCTATCTCTGTATATTGCTATTTCTTTGTATTATTGTGCTATGTCCATTGTCTTTATGCTGTAATCTTAATGAAAACTCCTCCAGCGCAATTTATATGAGAAACCCTGCAAAAACACAGCCAAACACTTCAACAAAAAGACAAAAATAAACCCTTGTTCCTGGCAAATCAGCTTGGGAACATTACAGATTGCATTGAGTTGCATGATATACTTCACTTTCTCCAGCAGTGGTGCAAATGATTCCACAGGATTAAATGGGACGAAAGGTAATTCTACATGAACTTCTAAGAACTCATGGATAAACATCACAAGAGTAAGTAAGTAAATGACCTGTGTCCTTGCCTAAGTATTTTTCCAAATACATGTGCTCTTTCAGATCTAAGCCCAACCTTGCAAACATCTGTACAAATTTTTATGTCCGAAGTATGTAAGAATGTATGCAGGAATACAAAAGCAATACACTCATTCATCTAGAACTTCATTTATCAAATAATTATGAATTACCAATTACTAGTAGTGTAAATTACTCCAATTTCATTAGCAAAATCATCCATTCGTAGTTGTCTTGAAAACCAATGTTTGCACAATTTTGTTTTATTTCCATTGCTTCTAGGCTCATACAAAAATTGTGTTTGACCTTTTTCATTTAGCACACCAAAAACTATTACCTCTTACATATCATAATCCATTCTTCCATGATCAATAATGTTTTTCTACTGTTATGGCCCTACATTTTCAAAAGATAAGATAAGATAAAATAAAATAATTTTATTAATGTCCAACAAATGACCACAAAAGTAGATCAATGGGACTGTCCAGTGCAATAGTGCCAATATATAGTGGAAGCCTGAAAAATGGCTCTTAAATAAAGCAAGATGCTGAAAGTAAAATAAAGTACTTCTCTAAGCTTAAGAAAAACCAAGTGCGGACCCTGAGCTAAGACAAATTGAGCATTGATAGAGAACTGACAGATATATATGGAAAGGCCACAATTAATGTGAGTTTTACACACTTGAATATACATTAGAATGAGAAGAGGTGGATTCTTTCATATTATTAGAGAGTGCAATGTCTCATTACATAGTAGGAGAAAAGGAGTACCTTAACCATTAACTATTCATTAAATAGTATAACTCATTTTTATATAATTTATTTATTTATTAGGTCTCTGTTACATGTGTAAGTCCTGTTATCCCCGATCTCTAGGGATAACTAGGAGATCATGTCTCGAGGCCCACAGGTCCTAGACATGGAGTACCGAGAGCAGGATTGACCTAAGCATGGCCTTGGAGGGCCCATCCTTCTTCTTCTTCGCCAGACTTGTCCTGTCAGCAGCAACAGCTTCCATCACCATCGGCTTGGACTTGCATCAGAGAGGACTCTTGCTCCATGAGGTAATTGGTCCAAGGTATCATCATATGTGTCATGTTTGATCGTTATAACCTTCTTATATATGCATCAGGTTCCTTTCATTTCTGATAACTGCTTGGATCTTACACTAATCCACTTGACCATTGTTAGGGTGATTAACGGGGTGACCTAGCAAGCTTGTGTTCATGGGTTTTGGTTAGCCACCAGGGGGGATTTGCATACATCCATCCCATTCCCCTAGTCCGGCCATTAGGATGACCTTTTGAGGGTTACACTTTGTCCTGTGGGAAGAAGGGGCTAAAGGCCCAGGGGGTAAAAGCAGCTGGTAAAAGATAAAAGCCATAGGAATGAAACCTAGAGATGCTTCGCCCAGGGATCCTCGA
>JASDQU010739147.1:151351-162037 GCA_032191745.1 Picea mariana
CTAGTGGAAATGTTGCAATATTGTCAATCTTGAAATCCTGAAAACCATTAAGTCTACTGAATTTTGAATGGGACCTAAAATTCTACTTTCTTCATATGAAGTCCAATGAGGTTGGAACCACTCTCAAACATCCTGAAACAATTAATGGTAATGTTAAAAATTTAAGTAAAAGGATAAAAATGAAAGGTAAAGGAGAATGTAAATGAAAGGTAAAGGAGAATGTCACATGTAAATGAAAGGTAAAGGAGAATGTCACTTTTACTTTAAGAATTTAATATTACCATTAATCAGTATATTACTAGCCTCCTTAACTACGTTTTCGGCTCTTGCTCGCCTCTTGCTCCTTTGCTCCCCAAACCCCACACTTTGTTTGCAAAATGACGCTTTAAAACTCAAAAAAAAAAAAGGTGAACATCAGGCTTTATTTCCGGCCTGTCCGCGCCCAAAAGATATTTTCGATCGTAGCGCGATATTATCGCGCCATCTACAATAATATCGCGCTATTTTCAAAATCTCCAAAATATCGCGCTATTTTCCCCGATATTATCGCCGAGGTTGATTTTGCCGATAATATCGTTAATAGCGCGATATTATCGCGATGTTGGTAACAGAGGTATATACCTCCTGCAGCTACCATAATATCAACATTAAGAAGGTTGTTTTCACATCCATTGGGTGTAACTTCCACTTCATGTGCATGCAAGAGCTATGATGGTTCTGATAGAAGTGTATCTGGCTACAGAATCAAATGTCTCTTCATAATCAATACCTTCCTTTTGAGAAAAACTACGAGCCACAATCTTTCTTTATGTTTTTCAATACTTTTGTCTGCTGCATGTTTTATCTTGTATATCCATTTGGAAGATACCACATCTTTGTTCTTTGGTCTGGGAACTACTTCCCATACATCATTCTTTATAATGGACCGTTATTCTTCTGTCATGGCATCCACCCATTCTTTCTTCTGAATGGTCCTTCAAGGCTAGGTTCCTTTTTCCATGAGATCACATATCAAAGCCATATAACTGGAGAATGACTTAGGTTTCTTGCTTTGTCTCATGGTTCCTTCTGAGCCACCATACTTCTCTGCATCTTGAATAAGTTCCCTTGCCCAAGCTGGCTTTCTCTTGTGAGAGATTGTCATCTAGGGAGGTTCTTGAGATTCCATTATATCATGATCTTCTGGAATCTTATCATCAAGGGTAACTGTAACTTCCTTCATTGGTTCTGCAACTCTGGGAGCTACAGGTTCTTCTTCATATACTTCTTTAGGCTAGCATTTCCTTGACCTCTTGAGTGTTGCATCTTCATCAAAGGTTACACCTCTACTGATCTCAATATGATGGTAACCTGGTATGTAAATTCTGAAGGCCTTAGAGACCTCACAGTATCCAACAAACATGCCCTTCTTCACTGAGGGATCCAACTTAGTTCTCTTTTCTTTTGAAATGTGTACAAATACTGGACAGCCAAATATTTTGAGATGGCTTACTTTTAGCTTCTTTCCGGTGAACATTTTTTGGGGGGTTTTGAATCCAAGTGAACTATGGGATAATTTGTTTTGGACATAAACTGTTGTTCTTGCTGCTTCAACCCATAAGTGCATTGGAAGATCTTGATCGTGAATCATAATCTTCACTGCTTCCATAATTGTTCTACTCTTTCTTTCTACTACACCATTTTGTTGAGGATTATAGGGAGTGGTGAGCTCCCTCTTAATCCCGACATCTCTGCAAAAGCTTCCAAATTCATTTGAGTTGTACTATCCTCCATTATCTGACCTGAGTATCTTGATTTTTCTTTCGGAGAGGTTTTCTACCAAGGCTTTGAATTCCTTGAACTTTCCAAGTACTTCATCTTTTGATTTCAAGAAATAAACCCAAGTCTTACAAGAGTAATCATCAATAAATGACACATAGTATACATACCCGCTTAGAGAGGTTGATGCATTAGACCACATACATCTGAGTGGATGAGCTCCAAGATTCCTTCTGCTTTATTGTCGCTCTTTGGGAAAGGATTCTTTATGTTCTTTCCTTGTGCACATCCCTTGCATACACCTTCATGATCAACCTTAAATTCCAGTAAACCTGTAACTACCTTGCTTACATATGGTAAGGCTTTGTAGTTGATGTGAGCTAGTCTTCTATGCCAAAGTTCACTAGGACTCTCAATGGAGAGAGTCAAGGTTGCATCTGAGTGACCTTTTAATTTGTACAAACCACCTTCTTCTGTTCCAATAACAATTGTGTCTTCTATGGTTTTTCCTTTAGGCCACATAAGGACTTCACCATCTATGAATGCAACCCTGAAACCTTTCTTATCTAGAGCTGAGATAGAAAGTAAGTTCTTTGTCAAACCTGGTACATAAAGTACATCCTTCATTCTCTTCGGAGTCCTTGAATCAAGTTTGTAAGTGGATTCTCCCATTCCTTTGATAGGGTACTGATAATCATCTCCAAGTGAAACTTTCTGGGGAAAGTCCTTTTCTGTAAGACTAGAGAGAATGTCTTTTTGTCCTATCATGTGCTTGGAGGCACCGCTATGTATGAGCCAAGTATCCTCTCTAGGTGTCCCAGATCCTGAGAGGGCGGAAAACAAAACATAATCTTCAATTTCTTCTTTAGTCACCTTCTTGGGTGGCTCATCATCTTCAACTTCATGGGCATGAAGTCTTTTGTTATTTCTCTTCTTGTATTCTTCCCTTCTGGCAGGACAATTCTTAGCAATGTGTCCCATCTTATCACAATGATAACATTGATAAGAGGAGAAATCTTTTTCTTTGACCCTTATGATATTTCTGGAATCTCCTTGGAGAGTGAGATTCTTTATGGAAGTGGGTGAATCTCTTTGGCAAGTGAGATTCTTTATGAAGGTGGGTCTCCTTTTGGAAATGAGACTTTTTCTTTCCTCCTTTAGCATGAGCAACTAGGGCTTGATCTTCATCCCTTAATAGTACGGCTTCTCAGTCGGCTACTCTTGCTTCTTCTTGAACACATTCTTCCCACAAACTGTCAAATTGGAGTTTCTCTTTTCTTGCACAAATAGTTTGGATGAAGGCATCCCAAGGTCTTGTGAGACCATTAAGAGTTGTCATGATGAGTTCATCTTCATCCAAGTTGTCTCCAATTGCTTCTAACTATTCCTTGAAATGAGTAACCGTAGAGAAATAGTCTTGAACTGTTTCTCCTTTCTGCATCTTGGTATTCTTGAGTTGAGTTCTCAAGTTCATCTTTCGGTTGATGTTCTTTCCATCATACATTTTGGTTAGGGCATCAAACATATCTTTTGGAGTATTCATAGATGACACTTGAGGGATCAAGTGGTCTTTAATTGAATCTGCAATTATCCTTTTGGACCTAATCATATCCTTCTTGTACTTTTCTTTGGCTGCATTTTCTCTGTGTTCGATACATTTTCTTTTATGTATTTTGCAAGGTCATTCTCTCCAAGAATGAGTCCAATTTTGTACTTCCAGGCACGGTAAATTTTCCACACCTTCTAACTTGTCAACAAGCTTGGTGCTTGCAGACATCTTAACCTGAAGCTAGGAAAATGACCAGAAAATGAAAGTGCTCAGAAAATGAATCTGAACTTACCAAGGGATGCGTTGGGGTGAGGCGAGTTGGTTGGAGTTGACCGTTTCAGAAAATTTCAAGTTTTACCCCTTAAAACTTGACCTGCGCAAATCTAGACTCGTACTTCTGGTATTGGTTCTAGTTTCCTGGTTTTCTGGTACTTGTCAAAACTAGGGTTTGACTTTTCGGAGAATCTGGCCACTAAAAAGGTGTGCTCAAGCTGCCAAAGGATGCGCTAGGGTAGGGCACACTTCCCTAGATAGTTTTTAGTCAGACATTTCTCTATAATAAAAATCCCTAATTTCCTTGTACGACAACAGTGACGTTTTTGGATACCCAGTGAAAGGTGCTCTATTCAGTCAAGCTCTAATACCATGTTAATTTTTTACTGTTGTTATTAGGTTCTTTTCAATTTACTAGAGCATTTCCAAAACAACAACATAAGTAGGATCACTGAAAGAAACACAATCAAAAGGTACACAACATTTTATCCTGGGAAACCCTCATGGGGGAGAAAACCCAGCAAAAACTTCCTCAATAATAGATTGTCAATACAATGTCAAGACTTAAGACCAAACCACCAAGAATAAACTAGGACTGAGCATGCGCCTCTCTTCTCCTTGCAACTGCAGCTTCCTTCAAAAGATGCACACTAGAAGTGTGAGTGAGTGGGTGAACAAATGAGGCGCCATCCTCACTTATAAATACTAGTGAGGAGGTGCTAGGGTTATGTCTCTTCACTTAGTAGGGCCGACTTCTTCCAAGAGAGGTTAAAACCACTTTATAAACCCTAGGGGCCGACTTTACAAATACCACCATATAAATATGGTTTAACCAATCCACAAAAGGGGATTTGGTCTTATAAAAGACCCGACATGATTAATCCACAAAAGGGGATTTGATTTATAAGATAATAACTCAAATATAATTAGAAATTCTTCGAAGTTACAATATTTCAACACCTGTCAGGTGGTCTCCCTGGTGGAATCGAACCAAAAACCTGTTGATGTCGTCCCAACAAGTTCTTGATCTCTGTTTGATACTTCTATCGACCCTTTGAATCCCTCTGTGTATTGATCAAGCACTCTGCGGCATATGCTACCTCCCCATGCTTGAAGATCCTCTCCATCCTCTTGGCTGAAACTGTCCTAGGTGCCCCTGTCGACATGCCCCTTGATAAAATCCTCTTCCCGTCATTGTCTCTGAACCCCATCTCCAAGGTTTGGTAGTTGGTGGTGATTTTTCCCAAGGTGATCAACCACTAGACTCCCAACACCACATATGTGTCAGATAGGTCAACTACATAAAATGTGTCTCTCACGGTGTAGTTACCTAGCTTTATCTCCAAGTTCAGAACTCTGTCTAGACACTCCACTCTGTGGCCATCTGCTATTGCAACAGTCCATGATGCCACCACTCATGTGCCTCACCCTCCAAGTGTAGGGTAGCAAAATTGATGGCCTCTGTCTCGGTCATATGGTTGAGCTTGTAGTACGTGTCAAGCTTTTGTACCCAAGCTTTGGCAATGCATTTGGACGATCCGTCAAAAGAAGATATGGTGAGTTTACCAACTTTCAAGATGAACTCCAGGTTATGCCCCTGTTGTTGTTGTTGTCCTCCTCTCTGAGGCTCTCTGGGGCGGTTCTTGAATCTAAGTCCACAGTACTCGACCAAGGTCATGTCCTGATGGAAGTCACGGCCCAATGCTGCATACTCCCTCCTGTACTCTGCAATATCCTCTGCCTGAGTGGGCGACATCTGTGTTATCGGTTGTTGTGCTGCTGTTGGGAGTGCCCTCTGGAAACTAAGGAACAATGGCCTGGGAATCCTACTCAAAGCGGTGTATGTGCGAGTAGGTGACTGGGGTCTACTGGCTGCCCCTAGGTTCCCCTGTGCTGCATGTGCAGCTTGTGTGCYCGGGGTGCCCACTATAGCCAATCTATCAGCCATCTGCGCCAAGGACTGAGTCATGGTCTGTTGACTGACTACAAGATTGTTGAGTACTTGCATGAAGGCTACCTCTRGTTCCATGGGGGCCTTGCTACTACCCTCTGGTCTCTCATATCTATCTCCCAACATCCTCTCTGCCTCATGCTCTGTCCTTCTCTCTGCTTCTATGTGTGCCTCTTMCTCTTCCTCTGAACTGGGAGGAAAAGAGGGGGAAATTTGGTCTAGGTCTCCTCTCCCTGCGTCTGTTGTAAATGACATACTCGTCACCTACGTGCTCACGGCCCTCTGGTTCATCGGCTAAACTCATCGTCTTTAGTCGCACACTAGCAGGACTAAAGCTTTGATACCACTGTAATATCCTAGATCCGGCTAGGCTAGGAAATGTTGTTAATTTGCTATGTCTGTTGTCTAATCTGATACACAGGGGGTCTCTGGACGTGTTTAAGCTACGGGCTTTAACATGCTTGGTGTTTTTCGCATGTGTGTGTAGATAAATAAGTGTTTACAGCATATGAATAAGCATACAGATAGTAAATGACACAAAAGATTGCAAATCATATATTATGATATTTCTGCAGTTTACAATGCCGTATGCGGCTGAGTAAAATAAATCTCTCGGCTAGATCAATGACAAAAGGATCTTAGCCAGAATACAATAAGCAAACTAAAACAATAATACTCGGTAATAGAAGAATGTTGTTGGATCAATGGATGCGTTGTAGGATCTACTGCAAGCTATGGCAACTCATACGACAACTGCTGCAAGACTGGAAAGTTCGCCCTGGTGGCTAAATTCCTCGGATCTGCCTGGAAACTGTCTCAAACAGTGCACCCTACTCTCTCACTCAGTCCTGGTGACTGACAGAATGACAATTGGCCCTCTGTTGATTTATCTAGACCCCGGATGGATCCCCCTGGGGAAATCTGCCCCCTCTATTGCTGGAAATTGCGCCCTAGTGATTCCCCCATCGGAATTGACCGATAAGGGTCTCAAACTGAGCGCCCTAGGCTCCTCTGAAATGGGTCGGAAGGATTTCTCTAGATCTGATCTAATGATGCCTCGAGAATCCCAAATGTGTCCTCCCCAACTATCGCATCCTCAATGGCTAAGAAATGTGCGCAAGATGATTTCTCCGTCAGAATATGACGAGAAATCAAGAAATAAAAGCAGCATGCCCTCCTCTCAACTAGGTCAGAGGAGAATCCCTGGATTCTCCCTGGCTGGGACAAGTCGACTCAACTGATGCTCACACACTGCGCCCTCTCCCTGGACAAGTGCGCCCACACTGCTACAACTGGATAACTATTGTTGAAGTACAATGGAATATCTGGGTGATCTTCTCGGTGACTAGGGTGTCTCTCAACACTAAAATCARCCTCTGGGTGTCTTCCTCTTGGAATCCACAAGCTCTCTCCTGAGATGCGCCTCTCTCCTCAACCGACAAATCAAATTCTTCATAWTGATGAATTAGTTCGCTTTACCTTTTCTTATAGCTACCCGAAACCCTAATTCGTTGTTGACCTATTTTTAGCTCATCTGTTTTATTTTTAGCTCACTTTGGCTTAACGACGCTTTTAGTCACTTTTAGCTCAATGTCACTTTCGAATTATAACACCCTCGAYTGAAGTGACCTCTAGTAACCATGTTTACCCCTATATGGCCATGGCTATAGTCTAATGGGGTTGTTTAGACTATTAAGCCTCCTCTCTGGAGCTCCTATTCGGAAAGGGACATTRCAATACAAACATCTTGTTTTTAGGGTTTCTCTTATGTGCAAACTATGAATTAAATAATATTACTTTTGTAAAGGGGCAAGGTAAGGGTTGTTGACCCCTTATCTTGTGTTTTACCCTAAGTTTTGTGGACAAACATGTTTTAGAACATTTTGTCTAAATAGAGATCATTTGTATCTCATTTTGACATAACTCCCCCATTGTGAGAAGACATATTCGCTGAAATTTTCACTATACTTGAGCATTTTTGGTATCTCTCTCTCTTGCAAATGATTTTTGGTGTATCTCTTGATGAATGGATGAACTAAAGTGGTGTGCCCCTCTTGAAGACTTATGTTCTTGCTCTTGGATGGTAATTTGCTTGGTGAACTAGGGCTTGATCTCTCTCTCTCCTAGAATTGGTAACTAAAATCTGCATTTGTTAGTTCTTTCTTGCTTATTCTTGGTCATTGTTGGTTAAAACCCTAGGAGAAGTATGTTGTATACACCCTCCATTAAGCTTCATCTCATTCGCTAAGTTTATAAGTCATTTTGGGCAAGGGTTGCTAAGAGAAGTACAAATGTGTACACACTCTTAGATTTATCCTAGTTTGATTGGCACGCCCTAGGGAGTAAGAGGATTTACACCCCTAGGGATCTTGTTAATCTTACTTGTGTTTTAAAGACTCCATTCACCCAATTTTAAAGGCACTAATCTGAAATTTTGCATTGGAGAAATAGATTGTTTGCCTTGGTAAACGTGACTTATTGAGATATTGATCTTGTTCAAGTTGGAAACTTTTCTGCATGTTAAGAGCTTGTCAAGGCCACTACGGCGTCTGGATTGGCTTGGTCTTCTTCGAGCTATAACTAAACAAAATCTATATCCATTAGGGTTGCAGCAAAATACTCTCTTTTTTATTTATAACTTACATTTCAACCATCAAAATTTGCTAGCAAGCTGCCATAATAATCTACTAGTCTCAGTGCACCTTTTGGGTGGTTTACTTGTACTTTTTGTGGGTTGAAATTTTCTGTTGTAGCAATAGCTTTCTACAGCCATAAGGCTGATAATATATCTCTGCAATACTTGTTTTATAACAGCCTTATTTCATTGCTAAAGTCTTATGCTTTCATACTTGAGTTACATTAGTAATTGCTAGATTATCTCTTGCATCATTTACTTGACTTTTAGCATCTTGTGGCAGATTTAATAATCATTTACTTGCTGATATATATTTCTGTTAACTGCTGCAAATAGGGACAGCAAGCTTAACTTGCTTGTCCATTGGATTGTTTATCTTGTATCTCATTTTTTCTTGTGTATTGGGAAGGTACAATCATCTTCTGCAGGTACTCAATTTTCTTGGCAACTATTAACCACTTCCGATACTCTTATCCAAGCTATCTTCCACTTGGTATCTTGACCTATAGGGGCATCACTTCCATCATCCCACTTTTCATCTCATTTCCCCCTAGGGTCACCTAGGATTTGTCATGAAACATTGGATTCTTAGAGAGCTTGATGCAGCTCTAATTGTCACAGTGAATGACAGTCGCATCCAACGCCTAACCAAACAAACTGCCCAATCTACATTTGTAAAGCGAGTCAGCTTCACCCCATCCCCCTAAATGTAACTCAACCGATACTCGACTATGCCACGCAGATATCTCAGAACATGCTTCGCTGCCACGCAGATATCTCAGAACATGTAGGTCACGTGGTGCGCTAGACAGCTAGTCACAAATTTCATGAGTCGAACTTCATTGAATTAACTTTTTGGTTGAAGTTTGCTGAATTTCGAACCCGATGGTTAAAATCAGCCAACCCTGTGACTTAGATTGTTTCTGCCTTGATCCCAGAATGGCCCCTGAATATCATCTTGAATCAATAACAGTCAAATGTGGTGGATAAAATCATAATTTGTTTGGTTATAGCATGCAGACTCAGATCAATGAAGAACCAAGAAGATAATTCAAAAATATTGTTATAAAATTTTTGTACATGAGTTATGGGGTCCATCTTGGGAGATAAATTCACTTAACCAAAATGTCCAATTTGAGTAAGAACCTATAATGGTTTGGAATTTTGGATTTACAGTCCATGAATAAATATTTTTTCATTAAAATTTTCATATTTTATGTATTGTTTAGTAAATCGGTTCATAAACTATAAACCCGTCTGAGTCCAATCCGAATCCAATCGAAGCCCAGTCAGGTCCGATTCCGACTTTTAAAACATTGGTTAAAGATAATGGTCATATTTAGAAGTTGGACATGTTATCGCTCAGTTTGTAGTTTAGGTTAAGTAGCTGAAAGGTAAGGGTCAAACTGGCGTAACAGGAGCTTCCCCACCCACTGTCACCTCGATGGGGGGCTCTTTCTATTTAGGGTGGCTAAGCCCAAGGGAGACGTCCCTGGCAATCTGGGGTTTTGAAAGGCAAAGACTTAAATGATCAAGGCAAGTTTTCCCTTTCACAAATTACCACCCAAAAGATAGTCAAAATGAAGATATACCACAGAAGAGGCACCTGTTTGCGAAACAAGGCAACAACAAAACTAATACATGCAGCAGTGGTTAGTACTTCATAGATTAATGACTATCTGAGTTTAATATATATGAGCACATACAGCAATAATTATTGACGAAGTCAATGATTGCAATAATGACAATGGCTTATAATATTACTTGTCGATAAATACCAGA
Organism: Picea mariana; assembly: GCA_032191745.1. NCBI lineage: Eukaryota > Viridiplantae > Streptophyta > Pinopsida > Pinales > Pinaceae > Picea > Picea mariana. Next base: position 161,300 of record JASDQU010739147.1, read on the forward strand.
ATGATATAGCATCCAATGAAAGTGATTAACCCTTGAATTAGCTCAATGCATTAAACATCATTAAATGCTCATATATAACAGACTTGTTGCGTCACTATGCTAGAGATGACGTCAGCTTTTTCCTAGGGTTAGTATGGTAGACAAAGAGGTCAACGTTTTGTTATTTAGCCAATGAAAACTATCAATACATCAATGTCTATCATGGGATGACCTAGCCACAATGTTCTCTATCAACCAAAAGCTTAATTAAGGCATGACATCATCATCAATTTGAGGGTTAGTAGACGTTAGGGTTAGTTAGGGTTTCAAATTTGGGAGTTTTGAAAGATTTGTTTTGGCACAACAAGCTCAACATTGGAGAGATAGACCAGTGCCTTAGGGTATTATGGAGTCAAAAGCAAGGGCAAGATCTCGGTAGGATCAAAATCTAAAGACTAGAAAGTTAGGTTCTATGGTGCTACAATGGCAGGGCCCTAGAATCAAAACCCTAAGGGGAGGAGGCTCATTCCGGTGTTGCTTAGGCAAGGCCTCATGCTCCTCCCTCTTTCTTTAAATATTCTTGGCAAAACAGCTAGCTTTAAAACACAAATCTAAGGGTGAAAAGTGTTGCAAGAGCAAGGCCCTTCAAACCCTAAAAGTCAAAACCCTAGGTGTAGAGTCAACTAGGCCTAGGACGTCTTCTTTCTTCAACTTATGTTCAAAAGCTAACTCAGAAAAAGGATGACTAGTGTAGCAACG
>JASDQU010739147.1:177597-188509 GCA_032191745.1 Picea mariana
TAAACAAGACATTTTGTGAACAATATTCAAAATTTCAACAAAAATACACATTGGGCATACCTATTTTGATGAATCTCCAATGATTTGCAAGTAGATGGAACCCTTTGTTGTCTCCTCCAAGCTCTCACAAATCCTCTTCAAGCTCTCCAACTTTGCTCCAACACCAAGCCAACACTGAGAGCTCCTTCCTTCTCCACTCCAACTCAAAGATGAAACAATGAGGAAGAAGAGGGAGAGATTGTGCTTTATCTCCCCTCTCTAACCCTAAAAATGCCCTAGGACCCACCCACAAAGCGAAAAAAAAAAAAGAACTTTTCATGGCCATTTTTTTGGGGAGCGTCTGCGTGGGTTCGAGAGCGCGGTTCAGAGCGTGGAGAGAGCGTTGTCTGCAGGTTCGGGAGCGCGAGGGAGCGGTGAGGGAGCGTGGGGGAGCGTCGACGGTTCAACATTTGACAGGGAGCGCAGTTAAGGAGGCGAGAGCGTGGTTTGGGAGGTCGGGAGCGCGGTTCGGGGATGCTCCGGCTCGAAGCGAGGTTCAGAGTCCGGACCGTGGGGGGGACGGTTCGACAACTAGGGGTTGGAGCATTGCTTGCCCATGGTGTCGTGGGATTGGAGTTCGATGCCTGGGGCTATACCTAGTTGTTTTGGAGGGAGTTTAGGACAACCTTTCAAGATGCCTGGTGTACGTGAGTACTGATCCAAATGCCTGCTTGAGCAGATGAGATCTTGAGCCTTGGGGCTCTAGATAGATCGATAGGCTTTAAGCCTAGTTCCGAGAGTCAGGAAGGATGGCAAGAGAGTACTTGCGCTTCCCCGGTGTCGTGATGTGGACTTTCGATGCCTGATGTAGTCACTTGGGTGGCTTTATACTAGTCTAGCAAAGGGTATTGTGGAAGGTACATGAGCTAACAGAGGGTGTTGTGGAGGATATGGTGAGCTAATTAAAAACCTATAAGAAATATAATCAAAACTAACTTCGGGACAAAGTTCCTTGAAGGAAGGGTTTATGTCTTGCCCCATATTATTATTATTAATTATATTTGATAATTATAATATCAGGAATATAATAATTCTCCTAAAATGGTCATAATAAATACTTATCGGAATAAATAATAATAAATAAGTATATAATAATTATCCTAAAGGGGGTCATAGTAAGTATTATTATGGATATTTGGGTAATTAAAGAGGGGTAAAATAAGTAACCGTAATTAATTGAGAAACCCTAAAGTGTAATAAAGAATTAAATAATGGACCTTAGGGATTGGGTTCTTTACCATCGATGGTTTCTATATAAAGAGAGAAAAGGACATCTCTCTTTGGCACATTTCTCTTTGGTTGAAGCTATAGAGAGGGTAAGACTAAGGATTCACTGACATGGTAGTAGATTGACGGTTCGGGGGTGACTTGCTACTAAGGATTAGAGTTGCAAGGTCTACGGTTGGGTGGAGAGTTGTCCTCCACTTTGTGTTGCGGTTGCCAGGTCAAGGATCAGGGTATGACTGCATTCTCAGGGTATGGTAGTCTTCCTCAAGTCACCAGGATATAGGTAAGTTGGGTCTTCAACATAGGTAAGTTCCTCACTTCCGTGAGTTGATTAAATTTCATTAGAGTTTTCTTATTTACAAATTATTAGTTATTTAATTGGATAAATTTAGAGATTATCTTTGTTAGAACTTTGGGACATTACAAGTGACAACACTTGAGTAGGAGATGATGATGTCCACCAAGGTGAAACAAGGAAAAAAACATAGATTCAAGGTATCATGATTCATAATCCAATTCAACCCATGATCACCATTTTCATGCGCAAAACATTGACATTATCACTCAATGTGAAGTATTAGAATAATGCACCAAAATGTGTAATGCATCATGTCATCTGATGTGAGTGAGCTGAGCATGTAATGGAAGGCATCTGTGGGCATCTGTGGAATGTCATCATCAGAACTACTGTCTGGAGTGTGGATCATGGAGAAAAAATTTCCTCTAGTTACCCCTAGAAGTGAGGGGGTAATATAACCCACTATCACACACACACACACACACATATATATAGTTTTAGTCCTTTAACAAATTTTTCATTGACGCCTTTTGTCGGTCTTAATTCCTTGATTTAAATTACTAACTCAAAAGTGTGCTTGGAATGCACTTTATAGCTTCACCTTTATAATTTGATTTGGATTTCAAAACAAAGGTTATTTTAGTAATATTTAACCATCTAGGGTCATGTTCTTGTGTTCTCTCAGTGTTGGCAGTTCTAGAATTCAAACAACATGATATGTAATCTTCCATGTATATGCTTTGACTATCGTGTCTATGTAGTCTTCTACTCATATGCACGATATGCTTCATATCTATTGGCAATGGCGCTTGTGGTCTCAAAATCGGATGACAGTCACGATTTGAACAAGTGTCCACTGTTTCAATGATGGAATCTTGTCCAATTTGTCATTTGATTGGTGTAATGTTCCCAAGCCAATTTTTTCGCAGGAAACTCTAACTACTCATTGTCTACTGTTGTTTGGATGTATGTATGCAGGTTTACTCATGAATTTGTGTTTAGGGTTTATATATATTTGATTATCAAAGCATGTGGACATAGATCTGAAGATGCATCATAAAGAAGTACAGGATCTAACAAGAGACACCAGTTATGGAACCACATAACACAGATCTGACCTTTATTTAGATAATATAGAAAACCTGGTACAATAGATCTGCAGATTTGGAAGAATATCAAATAATGCCTCTAGCTGGAATAAGAGCTGCTACAAAATGCCCAAGACTGATGATACAAGCCTCCGAAGGCTAGATAATAAGTTGAAGATCAATACAAGATTAACTTTTTTCCCTCTAAGGTCCAAGTCCAAACCCCTCTGGTTGAAGTTGTGCCCTCCTGGCTAGCTGTAGAAACCCAATAATTCGGCCCTGCTGCTGGAAACTTCCAAAAGCTCTGAAACTGTATGGAATGATAGATCGGGGAAAGACAAACCCCCTCCTGAAGTCTCACACTGAAATATAAAGATCTGCTCCTCAAATGACTGAAACCTCAAACTGAACTGCACCCTCCTGAAGACTGCAGAGGCCCAATAATTCGGCCTCTTGGCTAGGAGCCTCCAAATGTTATGCAACTAGCTGGAAATGTAGATCGGGGCTAGACAAACCTCCTGGTGAAGTCTCTAGCTGAAAGATGAAGATCTGCCACCACCGAGTTGATCTCTAGGGTTTGTATTCTCAAAACCCTCAAAATTGTTTGTGCTCAAGAGCCCAAAAGAAAAATGCAATAATAATCCAAAGGTGTATGAGAAGTGCGCCCTTCCTTTCTTTTATACTTCAATTCTATTTCTTTGTTGAGTTAGTTAACCCCTAGGGTTAACTCCTAGCTTTCCCTCACGTGCTCTTTTCTTTCCCTTAGTTACCTTTTCTTTTCAAAGTCAACTAAATAACATAACGTTGTGCTTAGCTGATGGATTTTAGCTGACTTTCTCCCCATAATGCATGAGACTATAGTCTAGTGGGGACAACTAGACCACTGAGTCTCTCCAACCCTCTTCATTAAGAGGTGGGGGACATTACAGTCTCCCCTGCTAGAAATTGCTTGCCCACAAACAATTCTGACCCTGTCTCCTGTAGCACCTGTTCACTTTCCCAAGTAGCATCCTCAATAGGTAAGTTCTTCCATTTGACTAAATATTCCTTGATGCTTCTCTTCCTTAACTTCTTTTCCCGGACTTCTAGTACCTCTTCTGGTATCAGTATCAATTGCCCTTCTTCATCTAAGGGTGGCAGTTCCTCAATAGGAATGATGTGTTGGCCTATGGCTCTTTTCAAGCATGACACATGGAAAACATTGTGTATTTTGCTGCCCTGTGGGAGATCAAGCTCATTTGCCATGACCCCTACTTTTCTGTTGACCCTGTATGGTCCAAAGAAGCGGGGTTGGAGCTTTTCTGCTCCAGTTCTCTTAATGGATGCCTGTCTGTACGGTTGGAGCCTCAAGTAAACCAGATCACCAACCTCAAATGTCCGCTCCACCCTGTGCTTGTCTGCCTGAACCTTTTCTGATTCTGTGCCCTTTGCAGGTGGTCCTTCAGTTCTCCGAGTATATCCTGACTTTGCTAAATCCAATCTTGAACCATAGGGGCCCTGTTGTCACCAAAGACAATCTCCAGAAAGGAGAGAGGATCATAACTGTACAATGCTCTGAATGGTGTCATACCAATAGACATATGATGGGTGGTGTTGTAGTAGTATTCCCCCAAATGAAGCCACCTAACCCATGTCTTTTGTTGCCCTGATACATAATTTCGGAGGTAGCCTTCCACCCACTTGTTGACTATTTTTGTTTGACCATCAGTTTGAGGATTGTAGCTCGTGCTAGGGGTTAAGGCTGTACCTACCAACCTGAATAGTTCTTGCCAAAAGGTGCTCATGAACCTGCTGTCCCTGTCACTCACAATGGTCTTGGGTAGACCATGTAATCTGAAAACTTCCCTGAAGAACAAATGTGCGACCTGAGCTGCACTGTAGTCTGTGGCAATGGAGAAAACATGTGCAAACTTGGTTAACTTGTCTACCACCACAAAAATGCAATCTTTGCCCTGTGCTTTGGGAAATCCTGTGATGAAGTCCATAGATATGCTTTCCCATTTGTGCTCAGGGATGGGCAGTGGTTGTAGTAATCTTGCGGGATGGGTGTGCTCATCCTTGTTTACCTGACAAGTAGTGCATTCCTTGATGTGGCTCATCACATCTTCCTTCAAACCCTTCCAAGAGAATCTTTCTCTTATCTGTCTGTACGTCTTGATGAATCCTTGATGTCCTGCCATTGGTGAATCATGGCATGGTTGTAGTACCTTGGCTTTAAAGGTTGACTCAGGAACCAAGAAGATTCGGCCCTTGTAATATATGATGTCATCCATAATTTTGAAGTTGTCATCTTGTACCTGCCCATCCATTAATTGACATGCAAATTGGTTCTTTGAGTATTCCACCAAAAGGTGGGCCTTCCAATCAACTAAGATATCGATCATAGCATAAACTGATGGCCTCTTGGATAATGCATCTGCTACCACATTATTCTTCCCTTTAACAAACTCAATGTCAAAGTCATAAGCCTGTATCTTGCTAACCCACTTCTGTTGCCTCTCATTTAAGTCCTTTTGATCCAAAAAGTACTTAAGACTGTTGTGATCTGTTCTCACTACAAATTTCGCCCCTACCAAATATTGCCTGAACTTAGCCAATGTGTGCATGATGGCCAACATCTATTTGTCATAGATGGTGTAGAGAAGCTCAGGACCCCTTAGTTTTCGGCTTTCATAGACAATAGGGTGCCTATTCTGCATAAGCACTGCTTCAATGCCCTCCCTGGAGGCATCACACTCCACTGTAAAGGGTTGTGCGAAATCTGGTAGAGCCAAGACTGGGCACGTACTCATCACCTTTTTCATTTTGTCAAAAGTCAATTGTGCCTCTAGACTCCACCTGAATGCTCCCTTCCTGGTCAAATCGGCCAAAGGTGCACAAAGCTGTGAGAAGCCTTTGACAAACCTTCTGCAATAGCAACAAATGCCAAGAAACCCCTTCAATTCTGTGAGGGTCTTTGTAATGATCCCAAGCCAATTTTTTGCCTGGAATCACTAACTAACCACTGATTTGATTCTTATTGGTTGTGTATGCAGGTTGACATGAATATTTCGGCCTTAGGGTTTATTCAGTTATTTAAGCATGGATTCACATAAACATCATTGCCATCATGTGAAGATTATCAACAATACACCAGATAGGAACCACAAGCAAATAGTTGAACTTTATTATAAGAAAGCAAGCACTTGATACAATAGTGAAGCAAATCTGAATAGATGGCTTCAAGATAATACTAGAGTTGTATACAAAATGCTCCCGGAGATACAAATCAAGCCTCCCAAAGGCTACCAATAGAAGATGAATGCTCAACTGTTAGATCTGGGTTTCGGCCTCCCTTCAAGTCACTGGTACGGCCCTGATGATTGCTGGTATGTCCTATTGAAGACAAGGACACCAAGGGTTCGGCCCTCCTGAAGTTATAGACCTCCTGATGCTGCCAAATCCTTCCCAATGATAGATCAAGGCAAGAGAAGCCTCCTCCTGAAGTATGAAGCTCAAACACTGAAGCTTCCTCCTCAAACTGCAGAAACCCTGGAATGGTACGATCCTCCTAAAACCCTGAATATAGCCAATAGTACGGCCTAGCTGAATGGGCCCTCTGAATCATCTGAAACTCTCCCGGATGATAGATTGGGCATCCACAAGCACTTGAGAGAAGTCTCAAGCTCAGATCTATCCTGTAGCCTCCTAGATCTGAGAATTACTGAATCTCCAAATCGTACCCTTCCTCCTGAAATCGTCCCAACCTGCAGTAAATGATAGGGATGTGATAACTCCTCCAAGAAGCCCTCAAATTGATGAGTAAGGGCTTGCAAGCAAAACCCTAATGTTGGAAAACTCTCAAGCTTCTTCCTTTGGTTGGAACGAACTCTTCTTCAATAACTGATGCGCCCCTGCAGAAAAACCCTAGCTGGTACGGTTCTCCTGATCCAAATGGTATGGCCTACTCGTCCTCCCGGGTAAATGATAGCTGTAGAACGGTGTGGGTGGAGTATTTCATCCCCGAGACCAAGCTTGGAGCTAGGTGAGTGGAATCTTTCACCACTGAGCTGCTCACTAGGGTTTGTAATATCAAAACCCTCAAAACTGTATGCTCAAGAGCATCAAAAAGCAAATACCAAAATCCAGAATGAATAATAGGTGTGCCCCAGCCTTCCTTTTATACTTTTCTTCTATTTCTCTGTTGAGTTAGATTAAGCCCTAGGGTTAACTCCTAACTCAACCTTTAGCGCTTCTATTCCTTCATTGAGTTATCTTTTAACTCTTTTTCACCTTTTTATCAAGTCAACTTAATAATATAACTTTAGTTTGGTTGACCCTTCCCCTTAGTGTGAGACTATGACCTAGTGGGGATGCCTAGGTCACTGAGTCTTCTCAATACCTCTTCAGCAAGAGGTAGGGGACATTACAGTCTCCCCTGCTAGAAATTGCTTGACCTCAAGCAATTCCAAACCTGTTTCTCTCACCACTTGTTCATTTTCCCACGTGGGATTCTCAATGGGTAGATCCTTCCACCTGATCAAGTACTCTCTGATGCTTCTCTTCCTAAGCCTCTTCTCCTGAACCTCTAGTATCTCTTCTGGAACCAAAACAAGCTGCCCTTCTTCGTCCATGGGAGGAAGTACCTTGATGGGTGTGATGTATTGGCCGATGGCCCTCTTTAGGCAGGACACATGGAAGACATTATGACATGTGTATCCTGCTACCCTGTGGAAGCTCCAGCTCATAAGCTATGACCCCTATCTTCCTGCTAACTCTATAGGGCCCAAAGAAACGTGGTTGCAGTTTCTCTGCTTCACTTCTTTTTATAGAAGCCTGTCGGTATGGTTGGAGCCTTAGATAGACTAAGTCACCAACCTCAAAAATACGCTCTACTCTATGCTTGTCTGCTTGGACCTTCTGCTGGTTTTGTGCTCTCTGTAGATGATCCTTTAGCTCCCTGAGAATGTCTTGGCTCTGCTGTACCCAATCCTGCACCATAGGTGCCTTGCTGTCACCGAAAGCAATCTCTACAAAAGATAGTTGATCATAGCTGTATAAGGCCCTGAACGGTGACATGCCTATGGACACGTGCTGGGTGGTGTTGTAGCAGTACTCTCCTAAGTGCAACCATCTGACCCATGCCTTCTGCTGCCCTGCTACATAATTTCTGAGGTAGCCTTCTACCCACTTGTTGACTATCTTGGTTTGCCCATCTGTCTGAGGGTGATAGTTGGTACTAGGGGTCAAGGCCATACCAACCAATCTGAACAACTCCTGCCAAAAGGTACTCATGAACCTGCTATCCCTGTCACTGACAATGGTCTTGAGTAGACCGTGCAACCTGAAAATCTCCCTGAAAAACAGTTCGGCCACCTGTGCTGCACTGAAGTCTGTGGCTATGGAGAAGAAGTGTGCAAACTTCGTCAACCTGTCCACCACCACAAAAATGCAGTCCTTTCCTGGAGTCCTTGGCAATCCAGTGATGAAGTCCATGGATATGCTTTCCCACTTGTGCTCTGGAATGGGTAAGGGTTGTAGTAGTCCTGCTGGGTGAGTATGCTCATCCTTGTTCACCTGGCATGTAGTACACCCCTTTACATGCTTTATTACATCCTTCTTGAGGCCCTTCCATGAGAACCTCTCTCTTCCCTGCCTGTACGTCTTGTTGATCCCCTGGTGCCCTGCCATTGGTGAGTCATGACATGCCTGCAATACTTTGGCCTTGAAGGCCGATCCAGGGACCAAAAAGATTCGGCCCTTGTAATAGATGACATCATTTATGACCTTGAAGTTATCATCCCGTACCTGTCCATCTAGTAGCTGACAAGCAAACTGATCCTTTGCATACTCCATCACCAGGTGGTCTTTCCAGTCAACCGATACACCAGTCATGGCAAAGATGGATGGTCTCCTAGACAATGCATCAACCACCACGTTGTTCTTCCCTTTGACAAATTCAATGTCAAAGTCATAGCCCTGTATTCGGTTTACCCATTTTTGCTGCCTCTCATTTAAGTCCTTCTGCTCCAAAAGGTATTTGATGCTGTTATGATCTGATTTGACCACAAACCGTGCACATACCAGATATTGCCGAAATTTGGCGAGTGCATGCATGATAGCTAGCATTTCTTTGTCATAAATGCTGTAGAGTAGCTTAGGACCCCTGAGTTTTCGGCTCTCATAAGCAAGAGGGTGCCTATTCTGCATCAGTACGACCTCTATCCCTTCTCCTGATGCATCACACTCCAAGGTGAAAGGTAGGTTGAAATCTGTAAGAGCTAGGATTGGGCACATACTCATCACTTTCTTCATCTTGTCTATCATCATTTGAGCTTCCTCATTCCATTTGAAGGCTCCTTTCTTGGTCAAATCTGTCAAGGGTGCACACAGTTGAGGAAACCCCTTGACAAATTTCTTGTAGTACGTGCATATGCCCAGAAATCCTCTTAATTCTGTGAGTGTCTTAGGAGTAGGCCACTCCATAATGGCTTTTATTTTTTCCTGATGTACCTGCACCCCTTTTGCTCCATTGATGTGCCCCAAGCAAAGCACCTCTGTCATTCCAAACTCACATTTGGACTCCTTAGCGTATAGTGACTGTGTTAAAATAATGTAACTGCGAAGAGCATTCTTATTATTATTTTATTCATTGGATTAAATCCCCATTGCGGATTAATCATGTCATTATTATTATTATTGTTATTGGATTAATCCCCATTGTGGGTTAATCATGTCGGTAATTGTATAAGGACCAAATCCCCTTTTGCGGATTGGTCATCGGACAATTATAAAGGGCAGAATAAGAAGTCGGCCCCAACAGTTATTATGGAAGACCCATAATTAATTAAAGGTGGGTTTACCCACCCAGAGTGAGAGGTCGGCCCTGCCAGTTGTGACCTTTCACACATGCCAGTCTTGTATAAATAAGAGGCTAGCGCCTCACTTCAAACACAACTCACTTGCTCATTCTCTTATGAGGCAAGCTGCAATTACCAGTTGGAGAGAGGAGAAGAAGAGTGGCGCATCTCTTGGAGAGGACTATCTATATTGGTTTGAGTTATCCATTGAGCATTGTATAAGCTATTTATGATAAGGAAGTTTTTGCTGGGTTTTCTTCCCCTAGAGGGTTTCCCAGGATAAATGTTGTGTCTCTTGTGAATGTGTATTTCTCAGTGATCTTGTTCTTATGATGCTCTTATGTATTGAAATGCAAAGAACTATAATAATGGCATAAACATTAACATGGTATCAGAGCCAACCCGAAGGAAGCACAATTTGCAAGAGGAAAAACGTCACTGTTACCGTACCAAAAAATTAGGGTTTTGCAAAAGTGAGCATTTTCAGCTCCCTAACCTCCTAGAAAGTTGCGCCCTCCCCCAAGGATCAATTTGGCACCTAGAGCGCACCTTTTCAGTGGCTGGATCTTCCGCAAAGTGAAACCCTAGTTTCACAAAGTACCAGAAAACCAGAAAACCAGTGTACCAGAAGTACCAGAAAACCAGAAGCACCAGTCCAGAAATCCACAGATCAAGTTTGAGGGGGTAAAAGTTGGATTTTCGAAATTTCGACTGGACCAGCTAACTCGCCCCAGCCCAACGCATCTATCCCTTGGATCAGAATTTCAAAATTCGAAGTTTGAAAAATTAGGGTTTCCTCATAAAACCCTAAGTTGCAGTTGCAGTCTCAGAACCAGCTGCAGTTGCAGTACCAGTTGCAGTTGCAGCCGTAGAACCAGTTGTAATCACTCTTGAAGTTTTTGGTAATGATTACCGCTGCTACAAGATGGAGCCACTACCTGCAAATGCTATCCGAGGTATGTAGTCACATATGATTAATGGTTAAACCCTAAAGAGTATTTGCAGGAGAAGGGATCTTTTGCCATAGATTCAGAAGGATCTCAAGATCCAACACATTCAGAGGAATGATGCAACCCAGGTGTGATTGTTCTAATATGCATCTATTTGTTATGAAATTATCTTGATCAATGTTGCATGTTGAAGCTATGGTCAAATCATTAGAAGGATTAAAAGTTGATCATAGAGCTTATCCTCTAAGCTAACCTTTTGTCAAGATAGCATATTGTCTTAGTACAACAGACAGGTTGAAGAAAGTACTCGTCACTTGAGTGAAGGAGACCTGGAAGAAAAGCAAGCACTCACTCTCGAGGACAAGGTTCCAGGTTTGATTAATCAAGATTCAAAGGCACACATGACAAGCTAATGACTTTAGTTGAGATAGCAATCGTCGTAAAGTATTATACTTGATAACATGTGAGAAT
>JASDQU010739147.1:207256-233711 GCA_032191745.1 Picea mariana
AAGTATGCTCATGAATATATCAAAACGACACCAAGTGCAATACATATCTAGAGATCGGAACATAAATACATAATCAATGAGGCTCTAAATGGCCTCTACAACATCAAATAACATACTAAGTTAGAGTCACTGATACTATAGGTGGAAATGCCAATGAAAAGTACAAAATAGCTATTGGGTAGATACTAGAACCATAGATGAAAGAATCTCATAGCTCATGAGTTGTGACTGTCAGCGGTTCTCCATGTCATAATCATCAAGATTGGCATCACTACCACTGCTCTCTCCTCCATCCTCCTCCTCCTCCCCTATATCCAATGCAATCCGTGCATTTGTTGATGTGGACTCTGGAGGATGACCCCTCAAGAGGATCACTATCATCAAAAGTGACCGGCTCTAGCACTAGTTCATTAAGATCCAAGTTGGCTAATGCCAACTCAACACTGTTGTTCAAACCCATATCATCAGAAAACACATCCCACATCTTTGTCTTTCCCTATAACCACTCTTCTTTCTACTTGTATATAAGACAGAGGTTGGTGTGCACATACACTACTAAGTCACCTGACACGATGACAAAGAGAAGAGTTTATACTTGAGTGAAGGGTACATTTTTACTGGGGTCATGACAAAAGAGTTCAACAATCAATGCCACCAACATCGAGGTACATAAAGGGCTTGGTTCTCTTGATTAAATGTCAGTTCCATACTCTCATACATGATAGAATCCAGTGGAAACATTGCAATCTTGCCAATCTTGAAATCCTGAAAACTGTTAAGTCTGCTGAATTTTGAATGGGACCTAAAATTCTACTTTCTCCATATGAAGTCCAATGAGGTTGGAACCACTCTCAAACATCCTGAAACAATTAATGGTAATGTTAAAAATTTAAGTAAAATGATGAAAATGAAAGATAAAGGAGAATATCACTTTTAAAATGAAAAGTGACATTCTCCTTTATCTTTCATTTTCATCCTTTTAATTTAAGAATTTTACATTACCATTAAGAATTTTAGTAAAACCCCTCATGCACTTTTAATTTGCAAAAAATTTTAAGCAGGCCGACACATTCCATCGACTCGCGACACATTGAGAAAATGTCGCGAGTTAATGAATGTGTCGCGACACATTCAAAATTTCGGAAGTTTCGCGACATATTCAAAAGAAAGTTTCGGCTGAGTGAAAATTTCGGCGACACATACGACATTTCCGTTATAATGCCGATATATTCAACAGTGCTCAAAACCCTCAAAACTGTTCGTGCTCAAGAGCCCAAAAGAAAAATGCAATAATAATCCAAAGGTGAATGAGAAGTGTGCCCTTCCTTTTTTTTGTACTTCAATTCTATTTCTCTGTTGAGTTAGTTAACCCCTAGGGTTAACTCCTAGCTTTCCCTCACGTGCTCTTTTCTTTCTCTTAGTTACCTTTTCTTTTCAAAGTCAACTCAATAACATAATGTTGTGCTTAGCTGATGGTTTTTAGCTGACTTTCTCCCCATAATGCATGAGACTATAGTCTAGTGGGGACAACTAGACTATTGAGTCTCTCCAACCCTCTTCATCAAGAGGTGGGGGACATTACAATTGGCCACAATTCTATTCTATGGCAGCCCAATCAACACTCCAGTGCTAGTGACTGGTCAATGTTTTTAGTACTTTTCTCTACGTGATTTGACAGGTTTGAAGGACTGGAGCATGCTGTAGCAAATAACGGATATCTGTAATGGTGATTCCATTTTCTTTTGTAATGTACCATAATCAACTATTGACACAGCTAATAAAAATGGCAATATTGTCTGCAGACAGGTTCCCTTGTGTTCACAGGCAATGCTTATTTAGCTGGGCAGAATGTTGTTTTGTTAAATTTCGCTATCTGTTTCTCTGGTGATATTTTATTAAATATATATATGTTATACACAACTCTTAGTGGCATCCTGGTGTTCGAGATAGTGAACTGGAATTTTATTGCAGCAACATTTTCAGATTATGGATAGCAGAATAATCTTGTCTCTTCTGATTTTTCCTGGAAAAGGATTTTCCAAAGACGAGTGGTAATGGATGATGAAATGGCCAAAGGTCAAGTTGTGGTCGAAGACCCGTAATAAGAGAAGGTCTGATAAATATGTGGCCAAAGGCCAGATCAGTGGAATTACCATGGAAGGGGCTTTGATACCTATGGAATGAACCAATCTGGTTCATACTCTAAATATTAAAAAAAAATAGGACAGAAACAATAAATCTCTCTCTCTCTCTCTCTCTCTCTCTATATATATATATATATATATGATTGAATTGAATGATTAGATATAATGAGCCTCGTGACTGTATATTATGTACACATTTGACTAGTCATGAAGGTGAAGTGTTGTGTTTCTTAGTTTGTGTCCTTTAGACTATTTAATTAATATTATATTATTATTATTGTGATTAATGTCTATTTATGTATTTTATATTCATTACATGCTAGGTCTTTGAGCTTATTTGATGTATGGTGTTGGTGCCTTTTCCATGCTTCTTCTCTGATGGGATCTTTGTAAGGGTTTAATATGTAGATTTCAGAGCTTACTTACAGTGGATTACAGATATTGTTAAGGATACCCCCTTAGGATCAGCAAGCACTGATCTTGAAGAGAAAGGAATAGTGTTGGTGACGGTAACATTATTTCTAGACTGCCATCCAGAACCCTTAGGCTTTGTTACCCCTCAGATTTGCATCAGGGTAATCCATTTTCTTTGCATGGTTGTCCCAGCATCAGAGTTGATCCCGTTGCACATTCTTTTGAGCAGATGTCCGAGCCTGGTGATCCATGATCATTGTGCCTTCATTATTTTAGAGGGCTATGTGGTGTATCATGATGAGCCAAACACTGTGACGATGTATCAGTGGTATCTTTTACTAGACCATGCTTATTGATCTATGTAAAATTCTTTTTTTTACTTAGGTGGTTCTCTAGACCCTTGTGGTTGGTCATGGCACTTCCTTCTAGGTTCCATTTCAAGGCTAGTCCTGCCTTTATGGCTCGTTCAAACCATCTTATTGAGATAATTTATGGTTTAGGTGGGTGTGCAAGGGTCTTGGAATGGGTCTGTTAGGACACATGGCTTAGAGTTCCCCTAAGATTTTTCACTTTACCTCTTTGTAAAAATTGTGATATGTTGTTTTAAAGGTTGTATACCTAGATCACACTTTCCCTTTTATTAGAAGCATGGATCTATGTATTTATGTCACACTTTGGCCTAGGTGATGAATTCCGTAGCACTTTCGTAGTTATTTGGCATGTTATTGACACATTAATTCATGAGATACACCCTCATGTGGAGTGCCCTCCCCCTTCTATATATTTTTATGCACTTTGATGATTGAAGGGACCTCGCTAGAAGCACCTAGCCTTTTTGAGGGCTATTTCATGTATATGGTGGATGATTAGAGGATGACTCATCATTCGAAGTGGACCGCTCCCTTTCTTGGCACATATTTGGAGGCATGCATCACTATTTTGAGTAGTCGTCCCCTTCGCCATGAGCTTGTTGGCTTTTCCCTTTGGATGTTGAGCTAGTTTTTGAGGAGGGTTGACCCCTCACTTGATGGATGTGACTGTTAGCATGTTTTAGGGAGATCCTTGCACCTTGGAGACCTCACATGGGATTGGTGGACCACCTTTTGGATGAGACGTCTCACTTCTTGAACTGCACATGCCATGTGAACCACCTTGGATAGGCCTTTTTACTTGGCCCTTTCACTATTTTGAGGGGCCCTCCACACTTGAGGGAGGTTGATGGACTCCTTTCCATGCTTGGAGGCTAAATGTTGGAGCTTTGACCTAGCCTTCTTCCTTTTTTTGATGGAGACGTCGTATCTTGATGGAGACTTATCATTGAGGATTTGTATATGTGGCATAACCACCTCATATTTTTATGTATTGTTCACGTTATCCACCTTAGTTAGTTCGTGGATAATGGTTGTTTATGTTCTCTTAGGATAGATCTAGGGTTTTAACCAAGGATATTGTTGTTTTATTAGGAGGGTTGTTGAGCCTAAAACTCTATATAAAAGGCTCCCCTCCTTGGTAATTTTTGTAGTTGATTGGATATTTGAGAGAGCATATGTTGAAGATCCAAGCATAAAGGCTTTTTGGGGATTTCTTGGAGACTTTCTTTTCATGTTTTCCTAATATATTGGTGCTTCAAGCTTGGATTCGGCGTTGGTTCATTTTCATGCAATGGCTAGCTACTTGATTCATTGGATTAGTGCATCTGCTACTTTGGAAGGAATTTGGTGTGGTATTACCTTCTTCTTTCCTTATCTGTTTTAGTATTGGTTTAATGATTTGCATTTTATCTCTTAGGAATAATTGCAGATTTCTTATTTCCAATTCTAGAGTAAAATCAAGTAATTAGTTGAAGGAGCATTCCTTGGGAGCCCGCCCTTGTGAATTTTCTGCATTATTTTCTGGCATATTAGAGTGGATATAGTGTCTTCATGCATATTTTCCAGCCGTAATTACATAAGAAAATAGCCCTCTTAGATGGTTTTCTTGACTCCATAAGCCCTAGGGTTTATTTGGCACTAATCTCTCCCTTAAAACACCATTTAAAATTCCAATATTATTTAATTTTCTTTGTCTTATGAAGTCTGATATAAATTCCTCAATATCATAAATTAGATTTCATTTCGAGTCTAACTATTTTTCATAGACCTCAAATCTTTTCTCAGACTTGATTTATTTAATCACAATTCTCGAAATTGTTGAACGTTTATTTATAAACTCGTAATTGTGATTAGGCCTAAGTTATACTTCACTTTTGCATCATTTACTTGGACTACTTACATATTAAGCAAATTTAGAAATTAAATTTCTATATTACAAATCATATTTGCAAGTTACCTATTGAGCATTGATTTTATATCTTTTATATAGCTTTAACAAGTGGTTTTCACCATTTGTTCAAATCTGGAAATTGCCTTCAAAATTATCATAAATTAGATTTGATTTATAGATCCACAAGATTACAAATGATCCTATCTTTAATTGGATCTAGGTGATGTATGCTTTAGTTTCTCATTGCTGGAATTTACTTGTATGAAGCATCACATCTTAATAATTTCTAAGTATTGAATCCTTTTCACTTTTGTAAAGTTATATCTTGAATTAGGTTTAATTCATTAGTGTAAATCTGTGCATCATATATTCATCATCATTCAAATTTACATCCTAAGTCTAAGGCTGTCATTGATAAATGTTTTAGACTTAGTTTATTTAAGAGAGCCAGCCAAAAGTGAGAGGAGAACCGTATTGAGGTGACAGTGGTACTTCTCCTAGGCTTGCCTCAAGGTTACATTTGTGGATTAGGGATTTTTCCACTTAGATGCAAGTTGAATAGGTAACAGGCTTCACAGAAGGGATTAATCTGACAGATAACAGTCCCAACGATCATTAAAGTTCCATTTATTAGCACACCCTGAGCTGCTTCTTTAGAGTCAATACCTACACGAATAAAATCTTTCCCAAGACTTAGAGTGTACTCCACATACTAACCACGAGGTTCCTGTTTTTTATAAATGGCTCTATCTAGGAGAAGTTTCCAAAGAAACTACAAGATGGCAAATCCTTTTTCTATTGTTTAAGTTGTTGTTTTGAAGATAGGGTCCTCCCTTATATTAGTGTCAAACTCTCCTAATTCCAGTTTTTTAGCAAGCAAAGGATCACGAGACTCGTCCGCAACAAACTCCACTTCCTGATCCATATTTGTTGCCCCCATGCCCTTCTCCAATTTGCTAGTGAAATCAGTGGAGGTCTCCATCTGACACTTTTTGCAAGTATGCGTTTCCTTAGGCCAATCTGATGTAGCAGGCGAATGCTTGGGCCCATCTTCCATTGTCAGTTTATGTTCCTTTCATTTGATTGCCAGTTGTTGGAAGAAGTAGCTTTTTGTAATAGAAGTTGATTCTCTCTTATCTAGTCTTCCTTTCCATATATTGGATAGTATCCTGGCTGAATATTTTTATGTGAAAAATTCATATTTAATTGCAGCTTAGTAGACAAGTAATTTCCGTTGGTGTCTACATGAGTTCTTCAAAGTACATACCTTTGTATATTTTGATTTTCTGCTTGAAATATAAAATATACAGTTTTTTTTTCTTGGACCAAAAAAGTAATCCCCATTGGAATAGATTACTGGATGTTGGAGTTACCTTTAATTATTTGGTAGTTTTGTTCCCAAGGTTGAATTGCTTCCTTTATTTTGATGGTCTTTAGTCATCATATCTTGCAGGATGCATTTGAGGCACGTCTAACAGCAGAATTCAGGAATGAAGTTGGAATGTTGGCTAGAATAGAGCATTTGAACCTTGTGAGACTGATTGGAGTTTGTGAGCAGGAGAAAGAACGTATTCTTGTAACCGAGTATGTTACCAATGGCACTTTAAGAGAGCATCTAGATGGTATGAGTTGATGGTGTTGTTTGTCATTGTTTTCTTGATGCGAAAATTAATCTTTTCCTTATTTCAGTAAAACAAGTTTGGTCTTTCTGTGACTTTTGATAGTTGATGGCGGTTAGTTCTTTCTGTGACTTTTGTCCATCTTTTTCAGGGCAACGAGGAACATTTTTGGACTTATCAACACGCTTGGACATAGCAATTGATGTTGCACATGCCCTCACATATCTTCACCTCTATGCAGGTAAAGTTTAATTTATATAAAATCAAGTTTAGATGCTGATAAAATTATTTAGTCACAGTTTTCTAAATTCTACATGAATGTTGCTTTCTGCTATAAAATAAGGTTATGTGAGGCGGTTGTTCTTTTTATTTGAAATAATGCATTTATATTTCTATGGTCTTGATAAACTAGTTGCTAGTCATAGGATGATGCTTTCTGTATATGTGTAATGTGGATTCACAACTACTCTGTGTTAGTATAATGTGTTAGAATTATTGTGTGTAGAGGGGCGGTGTTAGAATGACGTCACCACTCAAAAGTATATTTATACATGTGCGTGTGTGTTGGTTATTTAAATTGAAATGTTAGTTACATGCAACCTGTGATTAATGTGAGTGCCAAGTGTTTAAACTATTGTAACAGCAACAGAGTGCTATAAATAATGTAACAAGAGTTGTTGTACTTGAGTGGGTGTTGTTATTGTTATCGCACAATTTGTACTTGCCCAAAAGCCAAAGGCAAGTGAACAATAAATTGGCGTAACAGGAGGTTGTCCTATCACTGTTACCTAAATAAGACACCTCTTTCTCTTTAGGGGTGAAAGCCCAGGGGAGACGTCCCTGGTGACCTGGGGGTTTGAGAAGGCAAAGGTAATAGTGTCAAGAAAAGTTCTTCCCCTCTCACAAGTCACACTGATCAGAAAGTTCCAAAGGTTTAATAAGATGAAGCAAAGATTTGCTTAAGTGTACCTGCCCAGAAAAAGACAACAAGAAAACACTATTTGCAAGTAACAATTGATATTAGTGCTTCGTAAAACATTGGACTTCGAACAAAAAAAAAAGCTGATAATAAAGATGAAGCAACAGAAATTTATAACAGCAATGTATATATAATGATAGCTTCACAATTATGCCTTAAACAAGCTTCAATAATGACCCAAAATGATAATCTAGAATTGGCAATATGCTAGCATTTGTTAGAAGCAAAGAAGACAATGTAAAATCAACTTTAACACTTTCTTTTAGGAGCTTTTACTGCTGTAATATATGGCTGTAGCTTACTTTTGTAACAGCAGCAAGAATGTTAGTAAGTTAGTCTAATCTAACATTAAGAATGGTTAGCAAAGAGCTTGAGATAGATGGTTTGAGGGTTGTTTTTATCAATCAATCAAATGTAAGGTATAAACTAGTGCC
The DNA here is from genome assembly GCA_032191745.1 of Picea mariana. NCBI lineage: Eukaryota > Viridiplantae > Streptophyta > Pinopsida > Pinales > Pinaceae > Picea > Picea mariana. The sequence goes on from JASDQU010739147.1 coordinate 215,109, forward strand.
TTTAGGGTTAATGGGGTCACTTTTTGCAGCAACAATCTTGAAGGAAACAAGTGATAGTAAGTGAACTAAAGACAAGAGGGAGGATGATTGAGGTGTTCATAACCCAAGGCCTCAATCATCCAAACCCTAGAAGGAAAACGACCACTAGGAAATAGGTAACCCTAGGCCCTAGTGATTTTCCTTCTTCTTTAGGTCAAGTTTGAGATAAATAAAAGCTTAATGAAGCAATGGTGTTAGAGTGCTTACAAAGGTAGGGCTCTAGCATATGCTTCAATGGAGGTGTCTTATAGCAAAATCAAGTAGGTGGATAGCTATTGAGAAAATGACAATAACATGTGCTTATTCTCCTAGGGTTTCACACTAGCAATTTCATAATATTAGTAAATGCAAAGTAAAAGATACCATAACCATTCAAAGAAAGAAGAATTGCAGATTTTCACTTACATTGACCAAGAATAATCTAGTAACATGCCCTAGTTGAAGACTTTCCACTATGAAAATGCCAAAAATCACCAAATAGAGCTCCCTCCAAGAGTTGTGCACCACTTAAGCCTTAAAAGAGGTCGAATTTAAGACCTCACACTTGTGTGAGTGAAAGATGATGATAAAATACAAGGGATTTTCCCTTATTTATACAATTCAAATGATCTTTAATTACAATTAGGTCAAAAAAGACCGACATGGCTAGTTACATCAAAAATCCAGTTTTTTACATAAAATTGACAAGTTAAACCCTAATATGTGCCAAAGAGGTGACATCATGCCCTCCTAGGGTGACATTGGGCCTCATAAGTGAGATGTTGGCTTCCATGAGAAAAACGTTAGGCCTTCCAAGGCCTCTAGATCATGCCACTCGTGCCACTTGGAACACAATTGCCTCCATCATGTCCATCTGACGCTGGTTGACGTCAAGGGTCACAAGGGTGATGTCATGGGCCTCCCAAGGCAAACGTTTAGGGGGAAAGGAAAGACCCCCTAGGTCCATCCCTGCCAAGGTGCCTCTGGTAGAACGTCCTTCTTTTTCTCCGGTGCAAGCATCTGGTATATGTCTGCCCTTGGCTGGGGTTTCAACATCCATCTGATGGGCTTTTAGCCCTATGGAGGTCCGAGCTAATCATCTCCCCATATGTACCTGTCTGTCGAGCATGGTCCTGCAGCAGCAACAAGTATGCCCTCCATGGGATCATAGGTCACAGGGATCATAGCAATGCCAATGACATCTAATAATCAAGTTACCCAAACATGTGCATAAACCCCCCCTTTTCCTAGACAAGTGCTCAAAGACGTTATACTATTCTACAAGCCAGGTTTGGAGAGAGTTCCAGGATGTCCTATTGGGCTAATTCTCCTTCAGTGTGGGGTGTTTCCAGGTGAAGACCAATCTAGGTCATGTAAGTGCATTAGATGGTGTGGAGGATGTTTGGGCAAGGGGTGCAGTGACGATAGGGAAATGTAGGTCTTACCTGTGGGTGCCTCTGAAGAGGGTGAGATGCACCTTGTCATGGATGCAATTGTTTCCTAGCCCATTCAATGCCTTTTTACTTTTTATCTTATTGCTTTTTCTTTCAAGAGAATAGCTGGGGGACACTGCCCTGGCGTGGTGACCAGTGGTGACAGCTTTACCCACAAGCATTTCACGGAGATGAGAATGCTGGCTCGTGATGAGACCCCCTTTCTCTTGGCTATGCCACCAAGAGCCACTACCCTGGTGTGGTGATAAGATGAATAGTAGTGTCATACCGCTACATGCCCATGGACCTAATAGGTTGGCTTGTGATGAGACCCCCTATCCACCAACTAGGTCTTGAGTTTTATCTTTTTTATGGGTCCCCTCTTTTCTTGCTGAGAAGCCTTTTATTGCTTTCTCGGGGATCCCTGGGCAAAGCATCTAAAGGTTTGATCTTTGGCTTTTAACTTTTGCCAGCTACTTTTACCCTCTGGGCCTTTAGCCCCTTCTTCTCACAAGGCAAGGTACAACCCTTACTAGCTTGGCAAACCCAATGCCCAGACCAATGTAGGGGATAGATGAGAGGGAAGATGATGAAAAGTGATAAGTATGGAAGGAATGGACGATGACCTTTCATAAACTCACCCAGTGGCAACTCACTCCTAAGGGAACTAACTTGCTAGGGCATTCTGTCATCCTCCCAAGGTATGGACAAGTCAAAAGGCATAAAGTCCAAGCACACGTCACGAAGCAAAAGATAATTAAATGCACATATTCAAATGCTTTGAGAATCAGAGTGACACATACCATGATACCCAGACTCATTACCTCATGGAGCAAGACCCACTGCTACTTCAGAACTAGGCCGATGGGATGGATGTTGTCGCTGCCGACAGAATGGAGGCGCTGAAGAAGAAGGATGGGCCCTCCAAGGCCAAGCTCAAGTCAATATGGCTCTCGGTACTCCATGTCTAGGACCTGTGGGCCTCGAGACATAATCTCCTTAGTTATCCCTAGAATAGGGGATAACAGTTATCACAGGATTTGTACTTGTGCAAAGCCTTCCACAAGATCCCAATCTTGTGTAACAATTGAAAGTCTCTAATAGTGTCACCTAAGTAGATACTTCCCTTGTTTTAGTGATGGAAGAAGGTCCAACACAAGGGAGGCTTCCCCGGTGATATCAAGAGATCAGATAGCAAGATTAGTCGAGCCTACAATTCCCTATCTTGGTCACCTAAATGTTAGGTCATGGTCTAGGAGAGAAGGTAACAAGGTAATTGGTTCACTTGTACGAGACAATAAACAATCCAAATCATAATATAGACAATTACCAAGTTATATAACTAATTAATGACCTCTCGGACACTTAGATAATCAATAAATTCAATGTCTGTTGCAAAATTACAGCAGTGAAATAAATTAATAATATATAACAACAATTAATGTTTTGCAACAACAATAAGAAAAAATACTCGGAAGTATGACAATTGAGCATAAAAATTAAGCCTTCAACATGTACAATAATATCCAATTGCTAGACTATTATTCCGAGTAACTTTAGCCACTGTTTCAAGTATGTATGCAACAATTAAAGTAAACCCTAGTGGCTGTAGCAAACTTTTATAACAACAACAATAAATATCATTTGTTTGCTAAAGTTAGAGTTAGTAGGGTTAGTCAAATCACTTTGAGAGAGAGAATGCTAATTGCAACAAAGATCATCCACGAAAGTAAAGCATCCACCAACAATCCTCCTTCAAAAGGTGTGCATGAGACCCAAGAGACAAGAAGAAAAGAGGGTGAACTTTTCTAGAGCTCCTACTCACTTGTGTGAGGGGAGAAGTGACAATGATAAAATGAAATGAGCACTCCCTCTATTTATATGACGTAAACAAGTGCTATTGTCCACAAAATGTTATAATTTTAAGTTACAAGTGGGGCCGACCCCTCCAAAATAGCCTCTACAACAATAATAAATGTAAATATAAATCATAAAACCACATGTGTGGTGATGTCAAGCCTCCTAGAGGTGGAGGGTCTCCCAAGGCCATATGTCATCATTCAAAGTGCAAGCAAGGTTGAAGAATTGCCATGCCACCTCAAATCATCATGTGGTGTCCATGTGGCAGGCAAACTCCAACATCTCCATCAAGCCCTAGCATGACGTCATCATCAAAAAGGCCCGGTGTCCAAGGTGTGAAGGATGGTATGCATGGTGGAGGAGGGTGTACATCATCTCTGTAGGTTGTCCAAGCCAAACCAAGTGCAACGTCCTCCATCAAATGGTTGGGTAATGTGTGGGTGCACTATTCAGAGTATGGGCTCCTTGCCCATAAGTGTGTTGTCACGACTATATGTGTCAAAATCAAACCCATCTGTCCATTGTCCAAGGTCCAAAAGATGTGAGAGATAGTGTCTGAATGTGTCGAGCCACTGCGTGACTCAATGCTCTGCATCACATGTGCCATATCTTGCAATAAAGGCACAACGTCTTGGGTTGTCATTCAAAGAACCATGTCAGGGGCATCCAGATCAAAACAAGATAAAGAATCAAGTAAAGCCAATGTTCATAAGATATACCAGTCCTTGAATCATGCAAAGTAAGTTGTTACTTAAGATATAAGCCACATAACTAGTTCACATCAAGTATCCCCTTCAAATTTCACATTAGCTCACGACTTTATGTAAGCTAGCAATTTTGAATATGGGAGGGCCTTCATCAAACCCTATTAGGTGTGCCAACCAAAATAGTGAAAGAAAAACCCAAGTAGAGGGATATGTCCCAGGGGAAGCAGTGAAAGAAAAGAACCCTTCAAGAGTAATTGTGATAGTGGTACATGTTGGGATTACTTCATGGCTTATGGTGTCATTGAGTCCATTTCTATAAGCGCCTTTGTGGAGGGTGTGGTTTCTATTGAGTTACCACTTTCCAAGCGCTACGTTTTTCCAAACCCCTTAATCTTCCTTTTTGCTGTCCTCTTATCATATTTGCAAGTCTCCCTTATCAGGTTTCAAGCTGTAGCATCACTGCTTTGGGACTGGGGTGAATGAGGAAATGGTAGAGCTCAAGTTTGGATTGGCTTTTGAGAGTCCTTTGTTATTCTTTCTTTCTTTCTTTAACATTAATCTTTCTTCATTATTCTTTTGCTAGTAGTTGCAATCAACCTTTGGGCCTCAACCCCTCTTCTCATGAGAGAATGGACCATGATCCATTATTGAAGTTTAGTGCACTGTGACAGGATCCAAGATGGAAAGTGTTAAGTATGGTGGGGAAACAGAATATTACCCTTGTGAGGGCCCCCCAGTAGTACCCATTTTCCCCGGGTGGTGACAACACGGGACTAGGGCACAAACGCTGGCCACCAAGGTGAAATAAGGAAACAAACATAACTTTTTGAGCTTATGATCCATTGTCCAACTTCAAACAATGATCCTCATTCATAGGGCTAGTAAATTAAGCACAACACCTCGTACGAGAAAATGAATAACATACCTCATGGTGACGCTGACTCACCATCTCCCATACATTGAGTTGACTGGGTGTGATGAGCTTGGATAATATGGAGTAAAAGAGGCAATTTGAGGGGGGTTGCTGGGATGCTATTTATGGACATGTTGATCATCATCATGGTTGAGATCACTGTCTTCATTGCGGGCCATGATACTTGATCTCCTTTAGTTAACCCTAGGCATGGGGGGGTAGCATTTGGCTCCAATATGGGGACATGTGCTCACAATAGAGTGCATGAGAACCTCAACATCTCTAGTTGGGACCTACAATCCTGCACCCACTTCTAACAACACTAACACTTTAGCAGTAAAGACTGGTGGATGTGATCCACTGAGGTTAGTATCAAATCCCAAATCCTCCACAACTAAGACATGTAACAAAGCAATAATAAAATAAATAGTGTAAGTACCTAACATGGATGCATAATATGTACAAGAAATGAAAATGCAATGATATGTATATGCAAAGCTATACTATCATAAAATGCATGATGCGAATAATATACAAATGAAATGAAAAATGCACATGACCTGCCCACCCTAATGCTACATGTCAATTGAAACATTAGGTATAATCATATAACTAGTGAATCCATCCTAGCATTTCATCAAATCCAAAAATTCTACCTTTGTGTTTAATTACAAACCAAAGCAGAAAAATACCAAGTACAAAACAATCGTGAGTCCAAATAACCACTAAAATAGAGCCAAGAATAGAATCAATCTCATGAGGGTGGGAGGGAGGAACAAAATTATGTCGAGACACATTCCCACTGGATTGCTCAATCCATATCTGAATAGGGTTGTGATAAGACGAAGGCTCACAGGGCTGAACCAAAGGCTCCTAAGGTTGACTATCCTGTCTCTCATCACTCCCTGATGCTTGGGATGGAATGAAAATAAATATGAAGGATGCTTGATGATCAGTATCAACCAAGGATGTGATGGAGGAAGACTTGGACATGGGTAAAGATCTCAAGAAAAAAAATTGCTCACAACGTAGGGCTTGTTGGTTGAAATATACCTGATCCTTGGATCTGGATATTTACTGCTACTATTGGATGCTCTGCTGCAGATCTGATACTCTGGATATTTACTGCCACTATTGGATGCTCTGCTGCAGATCTGATACTCTGGATATTTACTGCTACTATTGGATGCTCTGCTACAGATCTGATGCATTTCTTGGGTTTTCGGATGTGTTTGTTTAGTTTTATGTTCTCATGCATAGCATGCATGGCATTGCTGGATCCATAAATAACTCATTGCATTTTATTAAATAACAACAAATGCTAATACATGGAGATACTTGAAATCAATCTCAGAATGCCTCAATTAGATTGTAACAGAGATAAAACTATCCTATAGTACGAAGGAAGACAAGTAGAATACCAATCTATAACATGCATTAGCCGATCTGCAACATCCAAGTCGAATCTACTGCATGCATGGAAGGAATGCTGCATGTAATTGCCGAAACCAACGGAAAACTGAGATCTGATAGCTATGCTCCTCGGAATTTGATGAAATTTGTTCCCACTAGGTCACCCTCTCCCTAGACAACACATGCAATTCAGATCTGCTGCATGCAAGAAGGATATAGCTCGAATATGCTGCATGCAAGAAGGATATAGCTCATATTTGCTGCAATAAGCTAGGATCTGCTGCATGCAGGAAGGATATAACTGGGATCTGCTGCATACAAGAAGGATATAGCTCGGATTTGCTGCATGCAAGAAGGATATAGCTCGGATCTGCTGCAATAAACTCGGATTTGCTGCATGCAAGAAGGATATAGCTTGGATCTTCTGTGTTGTCGTCCTTATACACACTTGCAAACGTGAGCTAAGTCCGGCTCACTTAGTGTGTCCTTGGAGGCACAATGCCTAGGTTCACAGCCCACGCTGTCACTTTGACTGGAACCTCTTCTGTCTAGGCTTACTCCTAGGGAAGCCAAAGGGGGTAGACCTTAGTTACTAGATGTGTTAAAGTTAAGTTCTAGGAGTTAGTTTTAATTGTTTCCAAGGTTTGGGGGATTCTAATCCTATAATGCTAAGGCAACAATGCAAGGTGCAAGGGTTAGCATGAAAAGCAAGCCTTTTCCCTAGGTCAACTAAGACTAGTGCCTAAAGATTGCGCAAGGGGTCAACTATGTTAAGGGGTGTTTCGTTACAAGTAGATTACAAGTTACAAGATTACAAAAGAATCAATTAAACCAGTGAATATTAGATACAAGTACTTACAAAAGAATTACAAAATATCTATTCACAAATGAGATATCCACAAAGTACTTGATGCAAGATTTACCAATAAAGAATATCTAAGATACAATTGATACAAGAGCGAGCTAACCACGTTTTACTTATATGTGTGCAGGATATCAAAAGACTAAAGCATCACATCACATCACCACATTTATGAGATCATCCTCAACACATTATATCATCAACACATTCAAAAGATTTAGAAGATTTAAGCACAACTGTTATAAAGATTATTGAAGATGATCCACACTCTTAGTTGTTAAACCCACAAGTAGTTTATTAGGTTTGGTCCAGGGTTTATTTATTAGGCTTTCTTAAGATTTATCAAATTTTATTAAAACTTTCACCAAATCCTCCTCCTCCTATTGCCAAATAACTGCTGGATGCTCAATAAGTGTTGCCACCCTAGCTTCACAGGTCAGCCCAAAACAAGAGTACTTCCCGGAGAGGACACACACTTGGTGCGCCACGAGACAGTCCTCTGCCACTACCCTCCGTTGTTTTCCTCAAGCCCCATTTTAGATGGTGGAGATGGTGGTCTAAGGTACCCTAAATAGTCTATTAAGTATCTATATTGATTAGGTAGACTTTTAGGTGGTTATTAGAGTGTTTTGAAGATTTTAAGGCACTTTAAGGTGTAATTTAGTGATATGGCCGAAACTATTATGAGCTTTTAAGTGTGTTGCTTCAAGCTTATGCAATTAAGAGTATAAACACATGTAAAGCAAATAAAGATGGCTGAAAAAGACTTAGATTATCACATCCACATATGAGCTTGCTATTAAAAGAAACCACAATGGCAAGGACAACTTGCCTTCAAGAGATGGAAAGAAAATTTAGTGTGTTTGCCTACTCAACCAATTAATAACTTTCAAGCCCAAGCAAATGGCTTCCAATAGATATAAGCAATAGAAAGATAAACCATTCACTTATTCAAGCACTTAGATATTTAAGTATTTAAGATTTAAAACATGTGTATGAAGAAGAATGCTTGAAAATCAACTAAGCAAATAAAGATCTAGTTAGGTTACTTATTATGCCTCCCAATAGGCTTAAGACAATGATTAGTGTTTGATCTAAATCTAAAACAATGATAGCATTAAACCATAGATCACCAATCACATCATCAACCACTCAACCTTATCTATTGGGGTATTCCTCTCCCAACTAGGTAGGCAATTAATTAGGTTTTGCTTAGTTAGGTTAATTTCTTTTAAGATTTAGAGATTAGGGCAAACAAATAAAAGATAAAGAGAGAGAAACTAAGAAAGTAAACTATCCAACAAGCAAGCAACCAAGAGACTACTCTACCCCACGTCCTAGGTTGAGAAGGTGCCCCTCACCTTCTAAACCTCACGTCTTAGCTAAAAAGGGAACAAGAAAATGCTAAAAATGAAACCCTAGCTAGATCTTTGCCACCCAACAAGCTCACACAAAGAGGAAGGTCGTACCACTTCTTCCTCTACAAGTGTAAACTACTACAAGCAAGAAAAAGAGGCAAAAAAATACCAAAATGATGAAAATTTGCAAGGTAGGGTTGAGAGATAGCTACCAAACCCCTTGGAGGGCCTCTTAGTGTTGTGTGGATGTCCTTTGGGCAGCCAATAGTTCTCTCAATCAGATATGAAACCTGCAAAACCAGCAAGCTATGCTTGCTAGAAAAGCTACACACAACCAAGAAAAATGATGGAAAACCCTTGCTTTTTTAGGGCAAGAACTTTCCACAAGAACAAGAGAGTATATTGTATATAAATGACCTATCTAAACATGTTATGCTAGCTGAAAAATGAATGTGTATGAACAACAATATAGATGAAGAGTAAAGAGTTAGAGAAGTGGAGTGTATGAGTGCCTCAAGAGACCCTTCTCCTTGAAGGAGTTCCCAATGAAACCCTTGAAGTATAAACTTGCAAAACTTCCTTAAGTGAGGTGCATACAAGAGATAATATGTTGATGTATGTAAATAAAATGACACTTCAATCCTATCTAATACATCAAGATAGATAAACCCATAAGCATACACATTGCTCCTCTAGTTATCCTCCAAAGTTTTTCTTTTATTATTACTCAAGAAAATAGATCTTGGAGAGAAAATACTCCAAAACCTTAAGAGCATAGAATGGAAAAATGAAATAATGGAGAGAGAGAGAGAGAGAGAGAGAGAGAGAGAGAGATGAAAATCAAGTAGCATAACAATAGCTCAAGATATGGTGAGTTGGGAGTGAGAAATGTGATCTATTTATACTTGGAGAGGCAAACCTACCTCTCTTGGATCTAAGCCAAGTGTCCACCACCAAGCAAATGAGTAGATCTCAAGGCTAGGGTGCACCATCTAGGGTTTGCACAATAGATCTAGGGTGTAGAAAAAATGAAAAATAGTTGGGATCAAGCAAAAGGTGTGTGAGAGACATGGGATCCGTGCCAAAGCAAGTGAAGAGTCACAAATAATTTTTAAAAATTATTTGGTGGAGTTTCAAGACAAGGGAGGGAGCACCTCTTGGGATGAGGTAAAGGGAAAGGAGGGTTGAGATGAGTGAGGTGAGGTTGGGATCACACAAAGTCATGAGAGAAGTTGTGGGATCTGTGCTAGGGCAAGAGAAGAACCTCAACTAATTAAAAACGAATTTTCATTGGAGATCTACAAAGGGGGTTGTAACTCTCCTTTGAGGGCGCTCCACAAGGGTGAAAATCAAGAAAAAGGAAGGAAAGAGTGAGGTGGAGGGAGTGGGGTCACCTCTTGGGGTGACATGGAGGCTAAAGGAAGTGAAAGCTCAAGAAAGGGGGCCGTCGCCACACTCAAGCCACAAAATTAATAAAAAAGGAAAAATGTCAATCCCCCTAGGGGGGCGTGATTTTTGAGTGTGGAGGTGGTGTAAGGGGTTAGACAAGGTTGGAAAAGGTTGGAAGGGTAATGTTATGTTTAGGGGGTCTCTCTCTAACCATCATTTCAACTTTTCACATCCTCTAACTCTTTATTACAACTTTTACATTTTTTCATGTTTGGACTTTAGCAATTAAAATTGTTGTTTTAGACTGACTAACACTCTGGGTGGACAAACCCATGGCTAAAGTTGTCTGACTGAGCTGAAACTTGGTCCATGGATGTAGGGGATGCTATTCCATTTCTTTTGAGCACAAATACCCCTATCAAAAATCCAAAGACCTAGATTTTACAATTATTGCTAAAAAATAATCAATTAATTAAATAATTAAACCTCCAAACTTAGAGAAATTTAATTAAAAGTTAATTAATTAAAAAAAAACTAACTTAGACTCGACGGAATTCCACAAAACTCTCTAAAATGTCTTGCATGGTCATTTACAATGATTCCCTATAATAGTTACCAAAACATAAGCCCACTAGAACGTCGTTCACCACTTTGGAGGAATTATTGCAAGTGTGAGAGAAAAACTCAAGGGAAATCAATAAGGTTGAAAAGACCAACTGATAACCTGAGGATAAAAAACCCTCGGTGAAAGGAACTCTCCCAGTGAACCGATCCCAAGGTAACCGACCTAGACATGACTCATGCAGACCTATTACATTATTAACCCACGCACGAGTGCGGAAATTCCAATTACAAAATAAAGTGCTGGGGCCAAACACTGCCCTGTAGGACCAAAAGTCTTCGACAACATGGCATCTGATGATGCATCTCTTCATGGCACATGAGTTGACCACCTATGTTGGAGAGGTGGTCAACATGCTGCATGCAAGAAAGATATGCTACATGCACTCCATAATACGCTGCTAAGATAAATCCACACTATATCTCTGATCTAAATCTGCCTGAACCTGAACCTGTAAATGAAGCTAATCCTTAAGGAAGGATCCAATCTTATACTCTGAAGCCTAATGAAGACTTTGGGTGATTCTTCTGATAGACTAGGGTGTGTCTCTCAACACTGAAATCTATCAATGGTGGTGGTTTCCTCTAGAAATCCACAAAACATGAAGAAAGTCGCCTGACTTCTCCTTTGAGGTCTAATTCTTAACTCAACTCATGCATAATGGTGAATTAGATCGACTTTTCTCCTTTATACTCCCTTCCTCATCCAATTTCCCATTCACTTTATTAATTAAGTGACTTTTCCCTAAGTTTTGACTTACCAATCACTTAAGTCACTTAAAACACCTTTTTGCTTCTAATTTTACATTCACTTTAATTAATCAAGTGATTTTTCCTAAGCTTTATCTTTAATTATTCTTTTAAGTCACTTAATCACCTTTTTTCCACTTTATTACTTAATGTCACTTTCAACTTAGGATTTTCTAATAAATGACACTAAATAATTCTTTTATTCCCTTTTTCTGCCAACTATAGCCTACGAGAATCATTATAGGCTACTGAGTTGCTCCTCCTGGAGTCATCACTTGAAAAGGGACATTACATTGGTATTCTATGTGAAATTGAAAATCCTTACAACAAACCACAGGTTGAAATCAACTTTTCCCCATAGGAAAATCACCATCAGGAGAAAAACTCCTAGCCTTGTCTTTAGCGGAATAACAATATGAAAAAGGATAGGATGGAAATTCTCGTCATGATAATCCTATTCTAGGAAAATCATGGCCTCATTTTCATCAAAGTTAGAGAATAAAGTTGGTTGAAAATCTCTTTCGGAGAATAAATCCAAGTGCTCAAAAGAATATGTATCAAACCTTCCAGGATATGGCCGGAAACCATCATGAGAGTGCTGCAATAAGTCATCCTTGGGTGTCTGGAACAAATATGTGATCATATCGTCTTCATGTTGCCACACATTTGAATCATTAGCAATCACATATGGTTGTTCTAAAGGCAACAATTCTATATTCTTTATTTGATAACAACCTTCAATGTCATAAATGGGATCTCCATCAAAACTAGAACAACTCATGTCCCATTTACATCTCCCAACATGTATAAAATCATCAATATCTTCAATCACATCATCACCTTTATTATAGTATGAAGGGTCTAATGCATCCAAGGGTTCCTCTAGAACCTCTTCACTTTCCAAATCATGAAATGAAGCAACATCAAAAACTTGGAAAGGAGTGCAATTTACCATGTTCTCTTCATCATGTGCAAGAGGAATGGAAGCTTGGATGACTTCATCTTCATTAGATAGAGGAGAAAATACCAACGTCTTGTCTTCATGAGGGGCCTCTTTGTGGTTTGGGTCTTCAACATGCTGTGCTTCATCAAAGTGTTCTTGAACAAGTTTATAAAGCAACTCACATTCTGTTGAGTTTAGTACCTGAGGAGGTGTTCCCCATGTGTTTTCCCTCCTTAGCACATGTGGGAAAGTCATTTGGCACTTTGTCCTAGTACTTTATGTCTATTTGTACTTTGACTTTGGTTAAAGTGCATAATGTCACTTTTGGTTAAAGTGAACATTAAATCACCTTTTTGGTGATTTTGAGGGGACATGAGTTGACTTAGGGAATTAACCCAAAAGTGGGTTTTGAGATTACATTTATGAGGAGCGATCTCAACCTTTGATTAGGGATGATCTCATCCCTTGGATCTTAGGTTTCCCTATTCTTGCCTAAAGAGGGGCAAATGGCCAAAGGAGGGGCGCATTGTTCATGAGGAGACTTTTGCTTGTGAGAGGAGGAGTTTTTGGAGTTTGAGCATGAGGTTTGTTGCATGAGGAGCATAGGAGGAGGCCGCTAGCATTCATTCATGGAGGCTTGGAGCAGCATTCACCATTATTTTATTGGAGAGACTTCATCTTTGAGGAGGGCGCATGGCTTTAGCAGGCTGTTTGCTTCCTGGAGAAGTTTCTAGCCATCAGTTTTCCTTGATGTCAGTTGCATAGTGACCACAGCAGCAGGAGCATCATTCCTGTGGAGGGGTTTTACTATTAGGCATCTCAGTTGGATTCTGGAGCAGATCTGACAGTTTCAGAGGGGGCGCACCATCTTTGAGGAGGGCGCATGGCTTTAGCAGTCTGTTTGCTTCCTGGAGAAGTTTCTAGCCATCAGTTTTCCTTGATGTCAGTTGCATAGTGACCACAGCAGCAGGAGCATCATTCCTGTGGAGGGGTTTTACTATTAGGCATCTCAGTTGGATTCTGGAGCAGATCTGGCAGTTTCAGAGGGGGCGCACCATTCATTTGTGCATCTGGCAGTTTGAGCTTGGATATCTTCTTCATTCTGGAGTGGCTATTGTACCAGGTTCTTATTGTATTTTGTTTACTATAAAAGATATTAGCTGTACCTCATATATACATCATATCTCACAACTGGTTTTCCCCGGGGGGGTTTTATCCAGGGTCATATGACCAAAAATACCTGTGTCTACACATGCATTTTAGTGGCTGTTAATTAGCTCTTAGATCTGTCCATATTTCAGCATAAAAGATAGTTTAGGTGTGGAAAGCATGTATGTATTTTTCCTAACATGAAACTACTTGCTAGAGCACCCAAACAGAGATAACAACCATAACATATCAGCTAAACCAAAAACTACAGTTGGCTGTTATAAAACAGCAGAAAATAAAATTTATGACAGCAGAAAACTTGGAGTCTTAGCTTGGTCAAAGACAGACCAAGAAGACAGCTGATAGGACCTGGAAATTTCTACACATTCTACTTCATGTATTTAGTAACCTTCCTCAAAAGTCACCTCGTCAGGATCTCATTCTTTAATCAAATCTTCGTTGTTTTCAAAGGAATCATAAGGTAATTCTTTCTCCTCTTCAATTCTCTTCAAGGGTTTGGTAACCCTCTTCATGAGTCTCCTTTTCAACTTCTTGTTCCCCAATGAATTGTTCGTCTTCCTTAACAGGATCAAGGAATAACTCATCTTCTTGAAGGGTTGTCATAAAGTCTTGAAGGTTGTCTTCAAATGTTTGGTAGCTTGGGCCCCAATGCTCAATAAATTCCTTGATGAGATGTGCGAGGGAAGATATGTTGATATTATGGTAGCTGCAGGAGGTATTTACCTCCACGTGTAAACCTGACAAGGATAGAATACTCCGAGAAGCAAGAAGAAACCCTAATGAGTTGGCTAATAACCCTAGAAGACTTGTCGGCTCAAGAAGATAATTTATATTAGGTTATTAGCCTCCAAGAGAAGAAGTTGGCCAAAAATAATATTATATACTGAACAGACAGATACCCAGAATGAGAAGTCGGCCCTGGCAGTTAGCCAGAATTAGTATAAATACAGGAGGCTAGTTCTCATTCTGGCAGACAGTCTCATAATTGCAGTGCCCAGTCTTGTGCGCAGGTTTGAGGAGAGCTGCCATTGCAGCTGCTGCAGCTAGCAGATCATGTTTGGCCCTGACTATCTCTTGGCTAGGGTTTGGACTATCTGATCAACTCTTGTTGGTGCACTATCCTTGGGGAAAGGTGCGCTATCCTTTGTTTGGCTATCTAGCCTAGGGTTTGCTTCCGGAATGATTCTCTGTCAAGGTTAAGGTGCTCGAAGGGTGGCTTCGGCCTATGGTTGGGTGACAAGGGTATTGTCAATGGTAAAACGAGCACATCCATTAGTTTCTAACAGGTTATGGGCCCACACCTCCTTCATTCAGTCTAAACGCTGGAAGGAAACATAGCCTCTAGGATATTGAGCTCGCTGAGGAACTGCCGCTAGGGTTAGTAGCAGAAGCAACTTCCAAGACACTGTCGCTAGGGTTACTAGCAGGAGCAGTTGCAGAAACCCTAATCCTCTTGTTGAGGCACCTTAAGTGAATGGATTGACCTAATCTCCGAATAGATCAGTGCGCTCTAGCCTAGCGCATTTCCTGATACTCTCAGCAAGCCGAGACGTGAAGTTTGAGTTTGTGGTCAAATCTAGGGTTTGACCAAGTCAAAGAAGCCATGACTTATTCTATGAAGTCAGAGAACAAGTTAGACGGAGCCTCTAACTTCAGAGCGTGGAAGACAAGGATTGACCTCATCCTTGCCAAGAATAAAGTGCTGGATATCGTGAAAGGAAAGATCGTGAAACCAGAGTTTGAAGAAGGGAAAGAGAAGGAACCGCAGAATGTTGCAGCTATGGAGAAGTTCAAAGGCGATGACATTAATGTTATGAGTATCATAGTGGAATCCATAAAAGACCACTTGGTACCCTACATCTCCCATCTTGACTCATCGAAGAAGATGTACGATGCCCTAACAAACCTCTTCTCAATTAGAAACATTGGACAAGTAATGAGTCTAAAGAATGAGCTCCGTGACATGAAGATGAATGATGATGACAGCATAACATCATACTTTGTGAGAATTTCTCAGTTAAGAGATCAACTACAAGCTATTGAAGAGATCATCTCAGAGAAGGAGTTGGTAAACATAGTACTCAATGGTCTTCCCAAGACGTGGGATGCATTTGCTGCAAGCATGAAGACAAGAAAGGAGTATCCGACATTTGAAGAACTTTGGACTTGCTGTGCTCAAGAAGAATCAAGGATCAGTGCAAAAGAGAAACCCCAAAAGAAGTATGATGATCAAGCCTTCATAGCAAGATTCAAAAACTTCAGAAACAAAAGGAAGTTTGGTTCAAGGAGAAAGCCAAATCAAGAGAAAGACATTTCAGAAGTATAATGCTTCAACTGTCGAAAGTATGGTCACTACAAGAATCATTGTCCCGAGCTAAAGAAAAGGAAGGAGAAACACGAAGCATCAATTGCCGAAGAAAAGGAACCTACAAAGAAGACTAAGCAGGATGGAAGAGACTTCTTCTTCGAAAGGTAACAAAACGCTTCTTATTTTCTTGTACATATCTTGTTTGCATTGTCTTTGTACATATCTTGTATATCTATCTCTTGGAAGATAATGTGTTCCAGGAAGAACTATACCTATGGAAGAACAACAAG
Source organism: Picea mariana (assembly GCA_032191745.1). NCBI lineage: Eukaryota > Viridiplantae > Streptophyta > Pinopsida > Pinales > Pinaceae > Picea > Picea mariana. The sequence continues at coordinate 231,144 of JASDQU010739147.1, forward strand.
ATAAGAATGGATATCATTAGATAATACACATGAAAGGATGAAATACAAATCATGTGGAAGCTATTGCAAGATAAGCCGAATCAATCATGAAGAGACTTAGAAGAAGCAAAGACAGAAAGAAGTCAACAATCGAGAGGAAATTGGAAAAAGACTTATGACGTTTTGTAGAAGACAACAAGACAGAAGCGTGGACTCTGTTAGACAAGAGAGCCAATTATATATTGCAGAAGACAATAAGGATGCCGATGGAAGCGTGGACTTCGTTAGACGGAGGGAGCCGATTATATGCACTCATACATGAAGGAAGGATTAGGAGGGAGCCAATCCTATGATCCATTGAAGTTGATGCAGTATATATCCATAATAGCAGCCATGAAAGATAGTACGATGGAATCTTTAGGGCATGGAATATATAAGAAACTCCATGGACCCGAGAACTAAAGAAACACATGAAGATTCCAAGAAAGAAAGAGAAGCCAAAACAACCAGTCATTGTATCAAGAATCACAAGATTGTCAGCCTGATATAATCTCAATAAAAGCAATCAAGCAGAGGAACTGAAAGTCGTGATGAAGAACAGTGTATGGAAGACTTATGAATGAAAGCATTGCGAGATCCAAAACTAGGGGTTCTCCCAGATGGAGGGAGAAGACTATGATGATTACTTGTTCCAGTAAACCAGACTTATCTCTACATGAGTCATTATATCATCCGCAACATCCATGAGTTGGTGTTCTACATCAGATGAATGCAAAGAATGTTCTCCAGAAAAAATTGAATTAAGAGCTTATGAAGAGCAATCTCAAGACTTTGAGGCATACTAGAAAGAGATCCTTGTATGCAGATAAAAGAAGATAACTTGGTGGAGAACCTCCAGTGCACAATAGAAGCATGGTGAAGATCTCCTATAACATCAAGATGATTACTCAGTAGATCAGATCTCATGATGACAGAAGAAGTGCCACATGGATATGTTCTAGTTTTCCAACAATGATATACTCTATTGTTCAGAGCTACATGAAGCCTTCACAGAAAATCAGTGTTCCAGACTAAAGTACATTTAAAATCAAGCATTACATTATCCGTGATGAAGTCCAGAAAGGAGATAGTGGTTCTCCAATACATATCTCCACAGATGAGCAGATAAGCAGACATTTTGTTAAAGCTTCTATCCAAGATGAAAGAGTTTGCGTACTCAAGCTGGAGCTCGTGGAGACGACTTCCTTATTGAAAAAGGAAGAGATGACTCCCAGGTTGGGAGGGAACACTAAAAATATTATTGAGGACATTCATTTTCAAGATTGAAAAATAGTCCATCTTGGACAGATGCTTTCCTGTTCGGAAAGTGGATTGAAATTTCTGACGGACAACGATTTCCCATTGTGTTTAACATGGGAAATGGTCCAGATTGCTGATGTATCATAGACAACGACTTCCCATTGTGGTTAACATGGGGAGTGGTCTAGGGCAGTCTCTCTTCTTGAGGGTTACTCAAGAAGACTGGCCCGCCTCACCGGACAACGATTTCTCATTGTGGTTAACATGAGGAATGGTCCATTTTGGAGGTTGATACAGGACAATCTTTTCCTCTTGTGGTTAACAGAGGAAATGGTCCGGACAATCATTCCTTAGGGTTTATACATTCTCTCCAGGGTGCACTTTGATTAGTGTAGGAGGAATGGCCCAGGGTGGGGAATGGTCCAGGCTCAGCAATTAGGGACAGGCATTCCTTAGGGTTTATACATTCTCTCCAGGGTGCACTTTGATTAGTGTAGGAAGAATGGGTCAGGGTGGGGAATGGTCCAGGCTCAACAATCAGGGCAGGCATTCCTTAGGGTTTATACATTCTCTTTAGGGTGCACTTTGATTAGTGTAGGAAGAATGGCCCAGGGTGGGGAATGGTCCAGGTTCAGAAGACAGGACAATTATTCTTCCTTGCTTGAGAAGAATAGTCCAGATATCTCATTGTTCTACTCCGAGGGAAAATATTCTTTCAGATTTCAGAGATGTGAGTGAAAGATTGGCCCAGATGATTCAGTTTATATCATAACATTGTTTCTTTGCAGGTTGGTATCAGATGATTGTTATGAAGATTGTATGACAGTAGATGTATACTACTGTGGTGGATGTTTTCCACTGTTCGTGACTATACGTTGTTGATCAAGTACTTGTGTGTTACTTGGTGTGGTAGTGTAGCACTGGATTGTAGTTATGTACTACTATGGATAGACACAATTGTGTTCTAGTTTGTTCTAATTGCCTTGAAGACTATCAACAGTTTATTGGAAATAATTATCATCCAGATGAATGATGAACAGAGATTTTCCAGACAGAAAATGGTTCAGAACATTTACTCTTCTAGATTAGAAGAATGGCTCTTGTATCACTCTGTGGAGCATCATGTCTGATTACTCAGATAGAGTATGGTTTCGAGAGATGATGCAGCTGATGATGATGATGGTGCTCATGATCTAGTCTATATAACTATGTTGATGCTACCGGGTGAATGGTATGTTTTGTGCTCAAAGACCATTACCTGTAATACCTCCCTAGCTAGGAGGGAGTGTT